>JAKVIS010001632.1:0-30900 GCA_033119425.1 Bufotes viridis
ACCACAGTTAGACTTATGTAATTCATGTGTTTTTGTAGCTGGTCTCCCTCAGAAGTTCAGCTATTGTTGTGTTTGGGTGGTCTCCGAGGCATTACTCCCGGTTAGCCAGAATCCTATTCCGCACTGATGAGGGCACCCGAAACGGCTATCTGTGGATGGATAACTGGCTTAGATTTTCCCGTCACATCCTTAAAGCTTGTAAAAAAGCGGGATCTTGACATAGGGGCCACTTAATATGGTGGATTTGGTGGTCTCTGCAATAGAGATACCTCTTTGCTTGGTTTTCCTTCCTTTGAGGGATATCTGGCTTTCATTGTGTTGTAGACCCATAACTGGGGCTCCACATTTATTTTGCATATTTCCTTTTCCCAGGGAACTTTGCACTTCGGATTGCTGTGTTGAGACTCTTAAGTGAGGCTCCGCATTTTTTTTTGTAGCTGGTCTCCCTGAGGAGATCAGCTATTGTTGTGTTTGGGTGGTCTCCGAGGCATTGCTCCCGCTTAGCCAGAATCCTACTCTGCACTGATGAGGGGCAACACCCCGAAACAGCTATCTGTGGATGGATAACTGGCTTAGGTTTTCACCGTCACATCCTTAAAGCTTGTAAAAAAAAAAAGCGGGATCTTGACATAGTGGCCAATTAATATGGTGGATTTGGTGATCTCTGTAATGGAGACACCCCTTTGCTTGGTTTTCCATCCTTTGAGGGATATCTGGCTTTCATTGTGTTGTAGACCCATAACTGGGGCTCCAAATTTATTTTGCATATTCCCTTTTCCCAGGGAACTTTGCACTTCGGATTGCTGTGTTGAGACTCTTAAGTGAGGCTCCGCGGTGTTTTTTGTAGCTGGTCTCCCTGAGGAGATCAGCTACTGTTGTGTTTGGGTGGTCTCCGAGGCATTGCTCAAGATTAGCCAGAATCCTACTCCGCATTGATGAGGGGCAACACCCGAAACAGCTGTCTGTGGATGGATAACTGGCTTAGGTTTTCCCCGTCACATCCTTAAAGCTTGTAAAAAGCGGGATCTTGACATAGGGGCCACTGAATATGGTGGATTTGGTGATCTCTGTAATGGAGACACCTCTTTGCTTGGTTTTCCTTCCTTTGAACGATATCTGGCTTTCATTGTGTTGTAGACCCATAACTGGCGATCCACATTTATTTTGCATATTCCCTTTTCCCAGGGAACTTTGCACTTCGGATAGCTGTGTTGAGACTCTTAAGTGAGGCTCCGCGGTGTTTTTTGTAGCTGGTCTCCCTGAGGAGATCAGCTATTGTTGTGTTTGGGTGGTCTCCGAGGCATTGCTCCAGGTTAGCCTGAATCCTACTCTGCACTTATGAGGGGCAACACCCCGAAACAGCTGTCTGTGGATGGATAACTGACTTAGGTTTTCCCTGTCACATCCTTATAGCTTGTAAAAAAAGCGGGATCTTGACATAGGGGCCACTTAATATTGTGGATTTGGTGATCTCAGTAATGGAGACACCCCTTTGCTTGGTTTTACTTCCTTTGAGGGATATCTGGCTTTCATTGTGTTGTAGACCCATAACTGGGGCTCCAAATTTATTTTGCATATTCCCTTTTCCCAGGGAATTTTGCACTTTGGATTGCTGTGTTGAGACTCTTAAGTGAGGCTCAGCGGTGTTTTTTGTAGCTGGTCTCCCTGAGGAGATCAGCTATTGTTGTGTTTGGGTGGTCTCCGAGGCATTGCTCCCGGTTAGCCAGAATCCTACTCCGCATTGATGAGGGGCAACACCCCGAAACAGCTTTCTGTGGATGGATAACTGGCTTAGGTTTTCCCCGTCACATCCTTAAAGCTTGTAAAAAAAGCGAGATCTTGACATAAGGGCCACTTAATATGTTGGATTTTGTGACCTTTGTAATGGAGACACCCCTTTGCTTGGTTTTCCTTCCTTTGAGGGATATCTGGCTTTCATTGTGTTGTAGACCCATAACTGGGGCTCCAAATTTATTTTGCATATTCCCTTTTCCCAGGGAACTTTGCACTTCGAATTGCTGTGTTGAGACTCTTAAGTGTGGCTCCGCGGTGTTTTTTGTAGCTGGTCTCCCTCAGAAGTTCAGCTATTGTTGTGTTTGGGTGGTCTCCGAGGCATTACTCCCGGTTAGCCAGAATCCTATTCCGCACTGATGAGGGGAAACGGCTATCTGTGGATGGATAACTGGCTTAGATTTTCCCCGTTACATCCTTAAAGCTTGTAAAAAAAAGCGGGATCTTGACATAGGGGCCACTTAATATGGTGGATTTGGTGGTCTCTGCAATAGAGATACCTCTTTGCTTGGTTTTCCTTCCTTTGAGGGATATCTGGCTTTCATTGTGTTGTAGACCTATAACTGGGGCTCCACATTTATTTTGCATATTTCCTTTTCCCAGGGAACTTTGCACTTCGGATTGCTGTGTTGAGACTCTTAAGTGAGGCTCCGCAGTTTTTTTTGTAGCTGGTCTCCCTGAGGAGATCAGCTATTGTTGTGTTTGGGTGGTCTCCGAGGCATTGCTCCCGCTTAGCCAGAATCCTACTCTGCACTGATGAGGGCAACACCCCGAAACAGCTATCTGTGGATGGATAACTGGCTTAGGTTTTCCCTGTCACATCCTTAAAGCTTGTAAAAAAAAAAGCGGGATCTTGACATAGTGGCCAATTAATATGGTGGATTTGGTGATCTCTGTAATGGAGACACCCCTTTGCTTGGTTTTCCATCCTTTGAGGGATATCTGGCTTTCATTGTGTTGTAGACCCATAACTGGGGCTCCAAATTTATTTTGCATATTCCCTTTTCCCAGGGAACTTTGCACTTCGGATTGCTGTGTTGAGACTCTTAAGTGAGGCTCCGCGGTGTTTTTTGTAGCTGGTCTCCCTGAGGAGATCAGCTACTGTTGTGTTTGGGTGGTCTCCGAGGCATTGCTTAAGATTAGCCAGAATCCTACTCCGCATTGATGAGGGGCAACACCCCGAAACAGCTGTCTGTGGATGGATAACTGGCTTAGGTTTTCCCCGTCACATCCTTAAAGCTTGTAAAAAAAGCGGGATTTTGACATAGGGGCCACTGAATATGGTGGATTTGGTGATCTCTGTAATGGAGACACCTCTTTGCTTGGTTTTCCTTCCTTTGAACGATATCTGGCTTTCATTGTGTTGTAGACCCATAACTGGCGATCCACATTTATTTTGCATATTCCCTTTTCCCAGGGAACTTTGCACTTCGGATAGCTGTGTTGAGACTCTTAAGTGAGGCTCCGCGGTGTTTTTTGTAGCTGGTCTCCCTGAGGAGATCAGCTATTGTTGTGTTTGGGTGGTCTCCGAGGCATTGCTCCAGGTTAGCCTGAATCCTACTCTGCACTTATGAGGGGCAACACCCCGAAACAGCTGTCTGTGGATGGATAACTGACTTAGGTTTTCCCTGTCACATCCTTATAGCTTGTAAAAAAAGCGGGATCTTGACATAGGGGCCACTTAATATTGTGGATTTGGTGATCTCAGTAATGGAGACACCCCTTTGCTTGGTTTTACTTCCTTTGAGGGATATCTGGCTTTCATTGTGTTGTAGACCCATAACTGGGGCTCCAAATTTATTTTGCATATTCCCTTTTCCCAGGGAATTTTGCACTTTGGATTGCTGTGTTGAGACTCTTAAGTGAGGCTCAGCGGTGTTTTTTGTAGCTGGTCTCCCTGAGGAGATCAGCTATTGTTGTGTTTGGGTGGTCTCCGAGGCATTGCTCCCGGTTAGCCAGAATCCTACTCCGCATTGATGAGGGGCAACACTCGAAACAGCTGTCTGTGGATGGATAACTGGCTTAGGTTTTCCCTGTCACATCCTTAAAGCTTGTAAAAAAAGCGAGATCTTGACATAAGGGCCACTTAATATGGTGGTTTTTGTGACCTTTGTAATGGAGACACCCCTTTGCTTGGTTTTCCTTCCTTTGAGGGATATCTGGCTTTCATTGTGTTGTAGACCCATAACTGGGGCTCCAAATTTATTTTGCATATTCCCTTTTCCCAGGGAACTTTGCACTTCGGATTGCTGTGTTGAGACTCTTAAGTGAGGCTATGCGGTGTCTTTTGTAGCTGGTCTCCCTAAAGAGATCAGCTATTGTTGTGTTTGGGTGGTCTCCGAGGCATTGCTCCCGGTTAGCCAAAATCCTACTCCGCACTGATGAGGGGCAACACCCCGAAACAGCTGTCTGTGGATGGATAACTGGCTTAGATTTTCCCCGTCACAACCTTAAAGCTTGTAAAAAAAAGTGGGATCTTGACATAGGGGCCACTTAATATGGTGGATTTTGTGACCTTTGTAATGGAGACACCCCTTTGCTTGGTTTTCCTTCCTTTGAGGGATATCTGGCTTTCATTGTGTTGTGTCCCATAACTTGGGCTCCACATTTATTTTGCATATTCCCTTTTCCCAGGGAACTTTGCACTTCGGATTGCTGTGTTGAGACTCTTAAGTGAGGCTATGCGGTGTCTTTTGTAGCTGGTCTCCCTGAAGAGATCAGCTATTGTTGTGTTTGGGTGGTCTCCGAGGCATTGCTCCCGGTTAGCCAAAATCCTACTCCGCACTGATGAGGGGCAACACCCCGAAACAGCTGTCTGTGGATGGATAACTGGCTTAGATTTTCCCCGTCACAACCTTAAAGCTTGTAAAAAAAAGCGGGATCTTGACATAGGGGCCACTTAATATGGTGGATTTGGTCATCTCTGTAATGGAGACACCTCTTTGCTTGGTTTTCCTTCCTTTGAGGGATATCTGGCTTTCATTGTGTTGTAGACCCATAACTGGGGCTCCACATTTATTTTGCATATTCCCTTTTCCCAGGGAACTTTGCACTTCGGATTGCTGTGTTAAGACTCTTAAGTGAGGCTCCGCGGTGTTTTTTGTAGCTGGTCTCCCTGAGGAGATCAGCTATTGTTGTGTTTGGGTGGTCTCCGAGGCATTGCTCCAGGTTAGCCTGAATCCTACTCCGCACTGATGAGGGGCAACACCCCGAAACAGCTGTCTGTGGATGGATAACTGACTTAGGTTTTCCCCGTCTCATCCTTATAGCTTGTAAAAAAAGCGGGATCTTGACATAGGGGCCACTTAATATTGTGGATTTGGTGATCTCTGTAATGGAGACACCCCTTTGCTTGGTTTTCTTTCCTTTGAGGGATATCTGGCTTTCATTGTGTTGTAGACCCATAACTGGGGCTCCACATTTATTTTGCACATTCCCTTTTCCCAGGGAACTTTGCACTTCGGATTGCTGTGTTGAGACTCTTAAGTGAGGCTCTGCGGTGTTTTTTGTAGCTGGTCCCCCTGAGGAGATCAGCTATTGTTGTGTTTGGGTGGTCTCCTAGGCATTGCTCCCGGTTAGCCAGAATCCTAATCTGCAGTGATGAGGGGCAACACCCCGAAACAGCTTTCTGTGGATGGATAACTGGCTTAGATTTTCCCAGTCACATCCTTAAAGCTTGTAAAAAAAAGCTGGATCTTGACATAGGGGCCACTTAATATGGTGGATTTGGTGATCTCTGTAATGTAGACACCTCTTTGTTTGGTTTTCCTTCCTTTGAGGGATATCTGGCTTTCATTGTGTTGTAGACCCATAACTGGGGATCCACATTTATTTTGCATATTCCCTTTTCCCAGGGAACTTTGCCCTTCGGATTGCTGTGTTGAGACTCTTAAGTGAGGCTCCGCTGTGTTTTTTGTAGCTGGTCTCCCTGAGGAGATCAGCTATTGTTGTGTTTGGGTGGTCTCCGAGGCATTGCTCCACGTTAGCCAGAATCCTACTCTGCACTGATGAGGGGCAACACCCCGAAACAGCTGTCTGTGGACGGATAACTGGCTTAGGTTTTCCCAGTCACATCCTTAAAGCTTGTAAAAAAAAAAGCGGGATCTTGACATAGTGGCCACTTAATATGGAGGATTTGGTGATCTCTGTATTGGAGACACCCTTTTGCTTGGTTTTCCTTCCTTGGAGGGATATCTGGCTTTCATTGTGTTGTAGACCCATAACTTGGGCTCCACATTTATTTTGCATATTCCCTTTTCCCAGGGAACTTTGCACTTCGGATTGCTGTGTTGAGACTCTTAAGTGAGGCTCCGCAATGTTTTTTGTAGCTGGTCTCCCTGAGGAGATCAGCTATTGTTGTGTTTGGGTGGTCTCCGAGGCTTTGCTCCCGGTTAGCCAGAATCCTACTCCGCACTGATGAGGGGCAACACCCCGAAACAGCTGTCTGTGGATGGATAACTGGCTTAGATTTTCCCTGTCACATCCTTAAAGCTTGTAAAAAGCGGGATCTTGACATAAGGGCTGCTTAATATGGTGGATTTTGTGATCTCTGTAATGGAGACACCCTTTGCTTGGTTTTCCTTCCTTTGAGGGATATCTGGCTTTCATTGTGTTGTAGACCCATAACTGGTGCTCCACATTTATTTAGCATATTCCCTTTTCCCAGGGAACTTTGCACTTCGGATTGCTGTGTTGAGACTCTTAAGTGAGGCTCTGCTGTGTTTTTTGTAGCTGGTCTCCTGAGGAGATCAGCTATTGTTGTGTTTGGGTGGTCTCCGAGGCATTGCTCCCGGTTAGCCAGAATCCTACTCCGCACTGATGAGGGGCAACACCTCGAAACAGCTGTCTGTGGATGGATAACTGACTTAGGTTTTCCCCGTCACATCCTTATAGCTTGTAAAAAAGCGGGATCTTGACATAGGGGCCACTTAATATGGTGGATTTGGTGATCTCTGTAATGGAGACACCTCTTTGCTTGGTTTTCCTTCCTTTGAGGGATATCTGGCTTTCATTGTGTTGTAGACCCATAACTGGGGATCCACATTTATTTTGCATATTCCCTTTTCCCAGGGAACTTTGCACTTCGGATTGCTGTGTTGAGACTCTTAAGTGAGGCTCCGCGGTGTTTTGTAGCTGGTCTCCCTGAGGAGATCAGCTATTGTTGTGTTTGGGTGGTCTCCGAGGCATTGCTCCAGGTTAGCCAGAATCCTACTCCGCACTGATGAGGGGCAACACCCTGAAACAGCTGTCTGTGGATGGATAACTGACTTAGGTTTTCCCCGTCACATCCTTATAGCTTGTAAAAAAAGCGGTATCTTGACATAGGGGCCACTTAATATTGTGGATTTGGTGATCTCTGTAATGGAGACACCCCTTTGCTTGGTTTTCCTTCCTTTGAAGGATATCTGGCTTTCATTGTGTTGTAGACCCATAACTTGGGCTCCACATTTATTTTGCATATTCCCTTTTCCCAGGGAACTTTGCACTTCGGATTGCTGTGTTGAGACTCTTAAGTGAGGCTCCGCGGTGTTTTTGTAGCTGGTCTCCTGAGGAGATCAGCTATTGTTGTGTTTGGGTGGTCTCCGAGGCATTGCTCCCGGTTAGCCAGAATCCTACTCCGCACTGATGAGGGGCAACACCTCGAAACAGCTGTCTGTGGATGGATAACTGGCTTAGGTTTTCCCAGTCACATCCTTAAAGCTTGTAAAAAAGCGGGATCTTGACATAGGGGCCACTTAATATGGTGGATTTGGTGATCTCTGTAATGGAGACACCTCTTTGCTTGGTTTTCCTTCCTTTGAGGGATATCTGGCTTTCATTGTGTTGTAGACCCATAACTGGGGCTCCAACATTTATTTTGCATATTCCCTTTTCCCAGGGAACTTTGCACTTCGGATTGCTGTGTTGAGACTCTTAAGTGAGGCTCCGCGGTAGTTTTTTGTAGCTGGTCTCCCTGAGGAGATCAGCTATTGTTGTGTTTGGGTGGTCTCCGAGGCATTGCTCCTGGTTAGCCAGAATCCTACTCCGCACTGATGAGGGGCAACACCCCGAAACAGCTGTCTGTGGATGGATAACTGGCTTAGATTTTCCTGTCACATCCTTAAAGCTTGTAAAAAAAAAGCGGGATCTTGACATAAGGGCCAATTAACATGGTGGATTTTGTGATCTCTGTAATGGAGACACCCCTTTGCTTGGTTTTCCTTCCTTTGAGGGATATCTGGCTTTCATTGTGTTGTAGACCCATAACTGGTGCTCCACATTTATTTAGCATATTCCCTTTTCCCAGGGAACTTTGCACTTCGGATTGCTGTGTTGAGACTCTTAAGTGAGGCTCTGCTGTGTTTTTTGTAGCTGGTCTCCCTGAGGAGATCAGCTATTGTTGTGTTTGGGTGGTCTCCGAGGCATTGCTCCCGGTTAGCCAGAATCCTACTCTGCACTGATGAGGGGCAACACCCCGAAACAGCTGTCTGTGGATGGATAACTGGCTTAGGTTTTCCCAGTCACATCCTTAAAGCTTGTAAAAAAGCGGGATCTTGACATAGGGGCCACTTAATATGGTGGATTTGGTGATCTCTGTAATGGAGACACCTCTTTGCTTGGTTTTCCTTCCTTTGAGGGATATCTGGCTTTCATTGTGTTGTAGACCCATAACTGGGGCTCCACATTTATTTTGCATATTCCCTTTTCCCAGGGAACTTTGCACTTCGGATTGCTGTGTTGAGACTCTAAGTGAGGCTCCGCGGTAGCTTTTTGTAGCTGGTCTCCTGAGGAGATCAGCTATTGTTGTGTTTGGGTGGTCTCCGAGGCATTGCTCCCGGTTAGCCAGAATCCTACTCCGCACTGATGAGGGGCAACACCTCGAAACAGCTGTCTGTGGATGGATAACTGGCTTAGGTTTTCCCTGTCACATCCTTAAAGCTTGTAAAAAAGCGGGATCTTGACATAGGGGCCACTTAATATGGTGGATTTGGTGATCTCTGTAATGGAGACACCCCTTTGCTTGGTTTTCCTTCCTTTGAGGGATATCTGGCTTTCATTGTGTTGTAGACCCATAACTGGGGCTCCACATTTATTTTGCATATTCCTTTTCCCAGGGAACTTTGCACTTCGGATTGCTGTGTTGAGACTCTTAAGTGAGGCTCCGCGGTGTTTTTGTAGCTGGTCTCCTGAGGAGATCAGCTATTGTTGTGTTTGGGTGGTCTCCGAGGCATTGCTCCCGGTTAGCCAGAATCCTACTCCGCACTGATGAGGGGCAACACCCCGAAACAGCTGTCTGTGGATGGATAACTGGCTTAGGTTTTCCCTGTCACATCCTTAAAGCTTGTAAAAAAGCGGATCTTGACATAGGGGCCACTTAATATGGTGGATTTGGTGATCTCTGTAATGGAGACACCCCTTTGCTTGGTTTTCCTTCCTTTGAGGGATATCTGGCTTTCATTGTGTTGTAGACCCATAACTGGGGCTCCACATTTATTTTGCATATTCCTTTTCCCAGGGAACTTTGCACTGGATTGCTGTGTTGAGACTCTTAAGTGAGGCTCTGCGGTAGTTTTTGTAGCTGGTCTCCTGAGGAGATCAGCTATTGTTGTGTTTGGGTGGTCTCCGAGGCATTGCTCCCGGTTAGCCAGAATCCTACTCCGCACTGATGAGGGGCAACACCCGAAACAGCTGTCTGTGGATGGATAACTGGCTTAGGTTTTCCCTGTCACATCCTTAAAGCTTGTAAAAAAGCGGGATCTTGACATAGGGGCCACTTAATATGGTGGATTTGGTGATCTCTGTAATGGAGACACCCCTTTGCTTGGTTTTCCTTCCTTTGAGGGATATCTGGCTTTCATTGTGTTGTAGACCCATAACTGGGGCTCCACATTTATTTTGCATATTCCCTTTTCCCAGGGAACTTTGCACTTCGGATTGCTGTGTTGAGACTCTTAAGTGAGGCTCCGCTGTGTTTTTGTAGCTGGTCTCCCTGAGGAGATCAGCTATTGTTGTGTTTGGGTGGTCTCCGAGGCATTGCTCCCGGTTAGCCAGAATCCTACTCTGCACTGATGAGGGGCAACACCTCGAAACAGCTGTCTGTGGATGGATAACTGGCTTAGGTTTTCCCTGTCACATCCTTAAAGCTTGTAAAAAAGCGGGATCTTGACATAGTGGCCACTTAATATGGAGGATTTGGTGATCTCTGTATTGGAGACACCCTTTGCTTGGTTTTCCTTCCTTGGAGGGATATCTGGCTTTCATTGTGTTGTAGACCCATAACTTGGGCTCCACATTTATTTTGCATATTCCCTTTTCCCAGGGAACTTTGCACTTCGGATTGCTGTGTTGAGACTCTTAAGTGAGGCTCCGCGATGTTTTGTAGCTGGTCTCCTGGAGGAGATCAGCTATTGTTGTGTTTGGGTGGTCTCCGAGGCTTTGCTCCCGGTTAGCCAGAATCCTACTCCGCACTGATGAGGGGCAACACCCCGAAACAGCTGTCTGTGGATGGATAACTGGCTTAGATTTTCCCTGTCACATCCTTAAAGCTTGTAAAAAAGCGGGATCTTGACATAAGGGCCGCTTAATATGGTGGATTTTGTGATCTCTGTAATGGAGACACCCTTTGCTTGGTTTTCCTTCCTTTGAGGGATATCTGGCTTTCATTGTGTTGTAGACCCATAACTGGTGCTCCACATTTATTTTGCATATTCCCTTTTCCCAGGGAACTTTGCACTTCGGATTGCTGTGTTGAGACTCTTAAGTGAGGCTCTGCTGTGTTTTTTGTAGCTGGTCTCCTGAGGAGATCAGCTATTGTTGTGTTTGGGTGGTCTCCGAGGCATTGCTCCCGGTTAGCCAGAATCCTACTCCGCACTGATGAGGGGCAACACCTCGAAACAGCTGTCTGTGGATGGATAACTGACTTAGGTTTTCCCTGTCACATCCTTAAAGCTTGTAAAAAAAGCGGGATCTTGACATAGGGGCCACTTAATATGGTGGATTTGGTGATCTCTGTAATGGAGACACCTCTTTGCTTGGTTTTCCTTCCTTTGAGGGATATCTGGCTTTCATTGTGTTGTAGACCCATAACTGGGGCTCCACATTTATTTTGCATATTCCCTTTTCCCAGGGAACTTTGCACTTCGGATTGCTGTGTTGAGACTCTTAAGTGAGGCTCCGCGGTGTTTTTTGTAGCTGGTCTCCTGAGGAGATCAGCTATTGTTGTGTTTGGGTGGTCTCCGAGGCATTGCTCCAGGTTAGCCAGAATCCTACTCCGCACTGATGAGGGGCAACACCCTGAAACAGCTGTCTGTGGATGGATAACTGGCTTAGGTTTTCCCGTCACATCCTTATAGCTTGTAAAAAAGCGGGATCTTGACATAGGGGCCACTTAATATTGTGGATTTGGTGATCTCTGTAATGGAGACACCCCTTTGCTTGGTTTTCCTTCCTTTGAAGGATATCTGGCTTTCATTGTGTTGTAGACCCATAACTTGGGCTCCACATTTAATTTTGCATATTCCCTTTTCCCAGGGAACTTTGCACTTCGGATTGCTGTGTTGAGACTCTTAAGTGAGGCTCTGCGGTAGTTTTTGTAGCTGGTCTCCCTGAGGAGATCAGCTATTGTTGTGTTTGGGTGGTCTCCGAGGCATTGCTCCCGGTTAGCCAGAATCCTACTCCGCACTGATGAGGGGCAACACCCCGAAACAGCTGTCTGTGGATGGATAACTGGCTTAGATTTTCCCAGTCACATCCTTAAAGCTTGTAAAAAAGCGGGATCTTGACATAGGGGCCACTTAATATGGTGGATTTGGTGATCTCTGTAATGGAGACACCTCTTTGCTTGGTTTTCCTTCCTTTGAGGGATATCTGGCTTTCATTGTGTTGTAGACCCATAACTGGGGATCCACATTTATTTTGCATATTCCCTTTTCCCAGGGAACTTTGCACTTCGGATTGCTGTGTTGAGACTCTTAAGTGAGGCTCCGCGGTGTTTTTGTAGCTGGTCTCCCTGAGGAGATCAGCTATTGTTGTGTTTGGGTGGTCTCCGAGGCATTGCTCCAGGTTAGCCAGAATCCTACTCCGCACTGATGAGGGGCAACACCCTGAAACAGCTGTCTGTGGATGGATAACTGACTTAGGTTTTCCCGTCACATCCTTATAGCTTGTAAAAAAGCGGTATCTTGACATAGGGGCCACTTAATATTGTGGATTTGGTGATCTCTGAAATGGAGAGACCCCTTTGCTTGGTTTTCCTTCCTTTGAAGGATATCTGGCTTTCATTGTGTTGTAGAACCATAACTTGGGCTCCACATTCAATTTTGCATATTCGCTTTTCCCAGGGAATTTTGCACTTCGGATTGCTGTGTTGAGACTCTTAAGTGAGGCTCCGCGGTGTTTTTTGTAGCTGGTCTCCCTGAGGAGATCAGCTATTGTTGTGTTTGGGTGGTCTCCGAGGCATTGCTCCCGGTTAGCCAGAATGATACTCCGCACTGATGAGGGGCAACACCCCGAAACAGCTGTCTGTGGATGGATAACTGGCTTAGATTTTCCCAGTCACATCCTTAAAGCTTGTAATAAAAGCGGGATCTTGACATAGGGGCCACTTAATATGGTGGAATTGGTGATCTCTGTAATGGAGACACCTCTTTGCTTGGTTTTCCTTCCTTTGAGGGATATCTGGCTTTCATTGTGTTGTAGACCCATAACTGGGGCCCAACATTTATTTTGCTTATTCCCTTTTCCCAGGGAACTTTGCACTTCGGATTGCTGTGTTGAGACTCTTAAGTGAGGCTCCGCGATAGTTTTTGTAGCTGGTCTCCCTGAGGAGATCAGCTATTGTTGTGTTTGGGTGGTCTCCGAGGCTTTGCTCCCGGTTAGCCAGAATCCTACTCCGCACTGATGAGGGGCAACACCCCGAAACAGCTGTCTGTGGATGGATAACTGGCTTAGATTTTCCTGTCACATCCTTAAAGCTTGTAAAAAGCGGGATCTTGACATAAGGGCTGCTTAATATGGTGGATTTTGTGATCTCTGTAATGGAGACACCCCTTTGCTTGGTTTTCCTTCCTTTGAGGGATATCTGGCTTTCATTGTGTTGTAGACCCATAACTGGTGCTCCACATTTATTTAGCATATTCCCTTTTCCCAGGGAACTTTGCACTTCGGATTGCTGTGTTGAGACTCTTAAGTGAGGCTCTGCTGGTGTTTTTGTAGCTGGTCTCCTGAGGAGATCAGCTATTGTTGTGTTTGGGTGGTCTCCGAGGCATTGCTCCCGGTTAGCCAGAATCCTTCTATGCACTGATGAGGTGCAACACCCCGAAACAGCTGTCTGTGGATGGATAACTGGCTTAGATTTTCCCTGTCACATCCTTAAAGCTTGTAAAAAAAGCGGGATCTTGACATAAGGGCTGCTTAATATGGTGGATTTTGTGATCTCTGTAATGGAGACACCCCTTTGCTTGGTTTTCCTTCCTTTGAGGGATATCTGGCTTTCATTGTGTTGTAGACCCATAACTGGGGATCCACATTTATTTTGCATATTCCCTTTTCCCAGGGAACTTTGCACTTCGGATTGCTGTGTTGAGACTCTTAAGTGAGGCTCTGCTGTGTTTTTTGTAGCTGGTCTCCCTGAGGAGATCAGCTATTGTTGTGTTTGGGTGGTCTCCGAGGCATTGCTCCCGGTTAGCCAGAATCCTACTATGCACTGATGAGGGGCAACACCCCGAAACAGCTGTCTGTGGATGGATAACCGACTTAGGTTTTCCCCGTCACATCCTTATAGCTTGTAAAAAAAGTGGGATCTTGACATAGGGGCCACTTAATATGGAGGATTTGGTGATCTCTGTATTGGAGACACCCTTTTGCTTGGTTTTCCTTCCTTTGAGGGATATCTGGCTTTCATTGTGTTGTAGACCCATAACTGGGGCTCCAAATTTATTTGGCATATTCCCTTTTCCCAGGGAATTTTGCACTTCGGATTGCTGTGTTGAGACTCTTAAGTGTGGCTCTGCGGTGTTTTTTGTAGCTGGTCTCCCTGAGGAGATCAGCTATTGTTGTGTTTGGGTGGTCTCCGAGGCATTGCTCCCGCTTAGCCAGAATCCTACTCTGCACTGATGAGGGGAAACACCCCGAAACAGCTATCTGTGGATGGAAAACTGGGTTAGGTTTTCCCCGTCACATGCTTAAAGCTTGTAAAAAAAAGCGGGATCTTGACATAGTGGCCACTTAATATGGTGGATTTGGTGATCGCTGTATTGGAGACACATTTTTGCTTGGTTTTCCTTCCTTTGAAGGATATCTGGCTTTCATTGTGTTGTAGACCCATAACTTGGGCTCCACATTTATTTTGCATATTCCCTTTTCCCAGGGAACTTTGCACTTCGGATTGCTGTGTTGAGACTCTTAAGTGAGGCTCTGCGGTGTTTTTGTAGCTGGTCTCCCTGAGGAGATCAGCTATTGTTGTGTTTGGGTGGTCTCCGAGGCATTGCTCCCGGTTAGCCAGAATCCTACTCCGCATTGATAAAGGGCAACACCCCGAAACAGCTGTATGTGGATGGATAACTGGCTTAGGTTTTCCCTGTCACATCCTTAAAGCTTGTAAAAAAAAAGCGGGATCTTGACATAGGGGCCACATAATATGGTGGATTTTGTGATCTCTGTAATGGAGACACCTCTTTGCTTGGTTTTCCTTCCTTTGAGGGATATCTGGCTTTCATTGTGTTGTAGACCCATAACTGGGGCTCCACATTTATTTTGCATATTCCCTTTTCCCAGGGAACTTTGCACTTCGGATTGCTGTGTTGAGACTCTTAAGTGTGGCTCCGCGGTGTTTTTGTAGCTGGTCTCCCTGAGGAGATCAGCTATTGTTGTGTTTGGGTGGTCTCCGAGGCATTGCTCCCGGTTAGCCAGAATCCTACTCCGCACTGATGAGGGGCAACACCCTGAAACAGCTATCTGTGGATGGATAACTGGGTTAGGTTTTCCCCGTCACATGCTTAAAGCTTGTAAAAAAGCGGGATCTTGACATAGTGGCCACTAAATATGGTGGATTTGGTGATCTCTGTATTGGAGACACATTTTTGCTAGGTTTTCCTTCCTTTGAAGGATATCTGGCTTTCATTGTGTTGTAGACCCATAACTTGGGCTCCACATTTATTTTGCATATTCCCTTTTCCCAGGGAACTTTGCACTTCGGATTGCTGTGTTGAGACTCTTAAGTGAGGCTCCGCGGTGTTTTTGTAGCTGGTCTCCCTGAGGAGATCAGCTATTGTTGTGTTTGGGTGGTCTCCGAGGCATTGCTCCAGGTTAGCCAGAATCCTACTCCGCACTGATGAGGGGCAACACCCTGAAACAGCTGTCTGTGGATGGATAACTGACTTAGGTTTTCCCCGTCACATCCTTATAGCTTTTAAAAAAAGCGGTATCTTGACATAGGGGCCACTTAATATTGTGGATTTGGTGATCTCTGAAATGGAGAGACCCCTTTGCTTGGTTTTCCTTCCTTTGAAGGATATCTGGCTTTCATTGTGTTGTAGAACCATAACTTGGGCTCCACATTCAATTTTGCATATTCCCTTTTCCCAGGGAACTTTGCACTTCGGATTGCTGTGTTGAGACTCTTAAGTGAGGCTCTGCGGTGTTTTTTGTAGCTGGTCTCCCTTAGGAGATCAGCTATTGTTGTGCGTGGGTGGTCTCCGAGGCATTGCTCCCGGTTAGCCAGAATCCTACTCCGCATTGATAAGGGGCAACACCCCGAAACAGCTGTGTGTGGATGGATAACTGGCTTAGTTTTTCCTCGCCACATCCTTAAAGCTTGTAAAAAAAAAGCGGGATCTTGACAAAGTGGCCACTTAATATGGTGGATTTGGTGATCTCTGTAATGGAGACACCATTTTGCTTGGTTTTCCTTCCTTTCAGGGATATCTGGCTTTCATTGTGTTGTAGACCCATAACTAGGGATCCACATTTATTTTGCATATTCCCTTTTCCCAGGGAACTTTGCACTTCGGATTGCTGTGTTGAGACTCTTAAGTGAGGCTCTGTGGTGTTTTTTGTAGCTGGTCTCCCTGAGGAGATCAGCTATTGTTGTGTGTGGGTGGTCTCCGAGGCATTGCTCCCGGTTAGCCAGAATCCTACTCCGCATTGATAAGGGGCAACACCCCGAAACAGCTGTCTGTGGATGGATAACTGGCTTAGTTTTTCCTCGTCACATCCTTAAAGCTTGTAAAAAAAAAAGCGGGATCTTGACAAAGTGGCCACTTAATATGGTGGATTTGGTGATCTCTGTAATGGAGACACCATTTTGCTTGGTTTTCCTTCCTTTGAGGTATATCTGGCTTTCATTGTGTTGTAGACCCATAACTAGGGATCCACATTTATTTTGCATATTCCCTTTTCCCAGGGAACTTTGCACTTCGGATTGCTGCGTTGAGACTCTTAAGTGAGGCTCTGCGGTGTTTTTTGTAGCTGGTCTCCCTGAGGAGATCAGCTATTGTTGTGTTTGGGTGGTCTCCGAGGCATTGCTCCCGGTTAGCCAGAATCCTACTCCGCATTGATAAGGGGCAACACTCCGAAACAGCTGTCTGTGGATGGATAACTGGCTTAGTTTTTCCTCGTCACATCCTTAAAGCTTGTAAAAAAATAAGCGGGATCTTGACAAAGTGGCCACTTAATATGGTGGATTTGGTGATCTCTGTAATGGAGACACCATTTTGCTTGGTTTTCCTTCCTTTGAGGGATATCTGGCTTTCATTGTGTTGTAGACCCATAAATGGGGATCCACATTTATTTTGCATATTCCCTTTTCCCAGGGAACTTTTCACTTCGGATTGCTGTGTTGAGACTCTTAAGTGAGGCTCCGCGGTGTTTTTTGTAGCTGGTCTCCCTGAGGAGATCAGCTATTGTTGTGTTTGGGTGGTCTCCGAGGCATTGCTCCAGGTTAGCCAGAATCCTACTCCGCATTGATAAGGGGCAACACCCTGAAACAGCTGTCTGTGGATGGATAACTGACTTAGGTTTTCCCCGTCACATCCTTATAGCTTGTAAAAAAAGCGGTATCTTGACATAGGGGCCACTTAATATTGTGGATTTGGTGATCTCTGTAATGGAGAGACCCCTTTGCTTTGTTTTCCTTCCTTTGAAGGATATCTGGCTTTCATTGTGTTGTAGAACCATAACTTGGGCTCCACATTCAATTTTGCATATTCCCTTTTCCCAGGGAACTTTGCACTTCGGATTGCTGTGTTGAGACTCTTAAGTGAGGCTCTGCGGTGTTTTTTGTAGCTGGTCTCCCTGAGGAGATCAGCTATTGTTGTGTTTGGGTGGTCTCCGAGGCATTGCTCCCGCTTAGCCAGAATCCTACTCCGCATTGATGAGGGGCAACACCCCGAAACAGCTGTCTGTGGATGGATAACTGGCTTAGGTTTTCCATGTCACATCCTTAAAGCTTGTAAAAAAAGCGGGATCTTGACATAAGGGCCAATTAATATGGTGGATTTTGTGATCTCTGTAATGGAGACACCCCATTGCTTGGTTTTCCTTCCTTTGAGGGATATCTGGCTTTCATTGTGTTGTAGACCCATAACTGGGGCTCCACATTTATTTTGCACTTCGGATTGCTGTGTTGAGACTCTTAAGTGAGGCTCCGCGATGTTTTTTGTAGCTGGTCTCCCTGAGGAGATCAGCTATTGTTGTGTGTGGGTGGTCTCCGAGGCATTGCTCCCGGTTAGCCAGAATCCTACTCCGCATTGATAAGGGGCAACACCCGAAACAGCTGTCTGTGGATGGATAACTGGCTTAGTTTTTCCTCGTCACATCCTTAAAGCTTGTAAAAAAGCGGGATCTTGACATAGAGGCCACTTAATATTTTGGATTTGGTGATCTTTGTAATGGAGACACCCCTTTGCTTGGTTTTCCTTCCTTTGAGGGATATCTGGCTTTCATTGTGTTGTAGACCCATAACTGGGGCTCCAAATTTATTTTGCATATTCCCTTTTCCCAGGGAATTTTGCACTTCGGATTGCTGTGTTGAGACTCTTAAGTGAGGCTCCGCGGTGTTTTTGTAGCTGGTCTCCCTGAGGAGATCAGCTATTGTTGTGTTTGGGTGGTCTCCGAGGCATTGCTAGCGGTTAGCCAGAATCCTACTCTGCACTGATGAGGGGCAACACCCCGAAACAGCTGTCTGTGGATGGATAACTGGCTTAGATTTTCCCAGTCACATCCTTAAAGCTTGTAAAAAAAAGCGGGATCTTGACATAGGGGCCACTTAATATGGTGGATTTGGTGATCTCTGTAATGGAGACACCTCTTTGCTTGGTTTTCCTTCCTTTGAGGGATATCTGGCTTTCATTGTGTTGTAGACCCATAACTGTGGCTCCACATTTATTTTGCATAATCCCTTTTCCCAGGGAACTTTGCACTTCGGATTGCTGTGTTGAGACTCTTAAGTGAGGCTCTGCGGTGTTTTTCGTAGCTGGTCTCCCTGAGGAGATCAGCTATTGCTGTGTTTGGGTGGTCTCCGAGGCATTGTTCCCGGTTAGGCAAATCCTACTCTGCACTGTTGAGGAGCAACCCCCGAAACAGCTGTCTGTGGATGGATAACTGGCTTAGGTTTTCCCCGTCACATTCTTAAAGCTTGTAAAAAAAACGGGATCTTGACGTAGGGGCTACTTAATATGGTGGATTTGGTGATCTCTGTAATGGATACACCTCTTTGCTTGGTTTTCCTTCCTTTGAAGGATATCTGGCTTTCATTGTGTTGTAGACGCATTACTTGGGCTCCACATTTATTTTGCATATTCCCTTTTCCCAGGGAACTTTGCACTTCGGATTGCTGTGTTGAGACTCTTAAGTGAGGCTCCGCAGTGTTTTTTGTAGCTGGTCTCCCTGAGGAGATCAGCTATTGTTGTGTTTGGGTGGTCTCCGAGGCATTGCTCCCGGTTAGCCAGAATCCTACTCTGCACTGATGAGCTGCAACACCACGAAACAGCTGTCTGTGGATGGATAACTGGCATAGGTTTTCCCTGTCAAATCCTTATAGCTTGTAAAAAAAGCGGGATCTTGACATAGGGGCCACTTAATATTGTTGATTTGGTGATCTCTGTATGGGAGACACCCCTTTGCTTGGTTTTCCTTCCTTTGAGGGATATCTGGCTTTCATTGTGTTGTAGACCCATAACTGGGGCTCCAAATTTATTTGGCATATTCCCTTTTCCCAGGGAATTTTGCAATTCGGATTGCTGTGTTGAGACTCTTAAGTGAGGCTCCGCTGGTGTTTTTTGTAGCTGGTCTCCCTGAGGAGATCAGCTATTGTTGTGTTTGGGTGGTCTCCGAGGCATTGCTCCCGCTTAGCCAGAATCCTACTCTGCACTTATGAGTGTCAACACCCTGAAACAGCTATCTGTGGATGGATAACTGGCTTAGGTTTTCTCCGTCACATCCTTAAAGCTTGTAAAAAAGCAGGATCTTGACATACGGGCCACTTAATATGGCGGATTTGGTGATCTCTGTAATGGAGACACCTCTTTGCTTGGTTTTCCTTCCTTTGAGGGATATCTGGCTTTCATTGTGTTGTAGACCCATAACTTGGGCTCCACATTTATTTTGCATATTCCCTTTTCCAAGGGAACTTTGCACTTCGGATTGCTGTGTTGAGACTCTTAAGTGAGGCTCTGCGGTGTTTTTGTAGCTGGTCTCCCTGAGGAGATCAGCTATTGTTGTGTTTGGGTGGTCTCCGAGGCATTGCTCCCGGTTAGCCAGAATCCTACTCCGCATTGATGAGGTGCAACACCCCGAAACAGCTGTCTGTAGATGGATAACTGGCTTAGGTTTTCCCCGTCACATCCTTAAAGCTTGTAAAAAAAGCGGGATCTTGACATAAGGGCCAATTAATATGGTGGATTTTGTGATCTCTGTAATGGAGACACCCCTTTGCTTGGTTTTCCTTCCTTTGAGGGATATCTGGCTTTCATTGTGTTGTTGACCCATAACTGGGGCTCCACATTTATTTTGCATATTCCCTTTTCCCAGGGAACTTTGCACTTCGGATTGCTGTGTTGAGACTCTTAAGTGAGGCTCCGCTGTGTTTTTTGCAGCTGGTCTCCCTGAGGAGATCAGCTATTGTTGTGTTTGGGTGGTCTCCGAGGCATTGCTCCCAGTTTGCCAGAATTCTACTCCGCACTGATAAGGGGCAACACCTCGAAACAGCTGTCTGTGGATGGATAACTGGCTTAGATTTTCCCCGTCACATCCTTAAAGCTTGTAAAAAGCGGGATCTTGACATAGGGGCCACTTAATATGGTGGATTTGGTGATCTCTGTAATGGAGACACCTCTTTGCTTGGTTTTCCTTCCTTTGAGGGATATCTGGCTTTCATTGTGTTGTAGACCCATAACTGGGGCTCCACATTTATTTTGCATATTCCCTTTTCCCAGGGAACTTTGCACTTCGGATTGCTGTGTTGAGACTCTTTAGTGAGGCTCTGCGGTGTTTTTGTAGCTGGTCTCCCTGAGGAGATAAGCTATTGTTGTGTTTGGGTGGTCTCCGAGGCATTGCTCCCGGTTAGCCAGAATCCTACTCCGCATTGATGAGGGGCAACACCCCGAAACAGCTGTCTGTGGATGGATAACTGGCTTAGGTTTTCCCCGTCACATCCTTAAAGCTTGTAAAAAAGCGGGATCTTGACATAGTGGCCACTTAATATGGTGGATTTGGTGATCGCTGTATTGGAGACACCCTTTTGCTTGGTTTTCCTTCCTTGGAGTGATATCTGGCTTTCATTGTGTTGTAGACCCATAACTTGGGCTCCACATTTATTTTGCATATTCCCTTTTCCCAGGGAACTTTGCACTTCGGATTGCTGTGTTGAGACTCTTAAGTGAGGCTCTGCGGTGTTTTTGTAGCTGGTCTCCCTGAGGAGATCAGCTATTGTTGTGTTTGGGTGGTCTCCGAGGCATTGCTCCCGGTTAGCCAGAATCCTATTCCGCATTGATGAGGGGCAACACCCCGAAACAGCTGTCTGTGGATGGATAACTGGCTTAGGTTTTCCCCGTCACATCCTTCAAGCTTGTAAAAAAGCGGGATCTTGACATAGGGGCCACTTAATATGGTGGATTTGGTGATCTCTGTAATGGAGACACCTCTTTGCTTGGTTTTTCTTCCTTTGAAGGATATCTGGCTTTCATTGTGTTGTAGACCCATAACTTGGGCTCCACATTTATTTTGCATATTCCCTTTTCCCAGGGAACTTTGCACTTTGGATTGCTGTGTTGAGACTCTTAAGTGAGGTTCTGCGGTGTTCTTTGTAGCTGGTCTCCCTCAGGAGATCAGCTATTGTTGTGTTTGGGTGGTCTCCGAGGCATTGCTCCCAGTTAGCCAGAATCCTACTCCGCACTGATGAGGGGCAACACCCGAAACAGCTATCCGTGGATGGATAACTGGCTTAGGTTTTCCCCGTCACATCCTTAAAGCTTGTAAAAAAGCTGGATCTTGACATAGGGGCCACTTAATATTGTGGATTTGGTGATCTCTGTAATGGAGACACCCCTTTGCTTGGTTTTCCTTCCTTTGAGGGATATCTGGCTTTCATTGGCTCCAAATTTATTTTGCATATTCCCTTTTCCCAGGGAATTTTGCACTTCGGATTGCTGTGTTGAGACTCTTAAGTGTGGCTCTGCGGTGTTTTTGTAGCTGGTCTCCCTGAGGAGATCAGCTATTGTTGTGTTTGGGTGGTCTCCGAGGCATTGCTCCCGCTTAGCCAGAATCCTACTCTGCACTGATGAGGGGCAACACCCCGAAACAGCTATCCGTGGATGGATAACTGGCTTAGGTTTTCCCCGTCACATCCTTAAAGCTTGTAAAAAAAGCGGGATCTTGACATAGTGGCCACTTAATATGGCGGATTTGGTGATCTCTGTATTGGAGACACATTTTTGCTTGGTTTTCCTTCCTTTGAAGGATATCTGGCTTTCATTGTGTTGTAGACCCATAACTTGGGCTCCACATTTATTTTGCATATTCCCTTTTCCCAGGGAACTTTGCACTTCGGATTGCTGTGTTGAGACTCTTAAGTGAGGCTCTGCGGTGTTTTTTGTAGCTGGTCTCCCTGAGGAGATCAGCTATTGTTGTGTTTGGTTGGTCTCCGAAGCATTGCTCCCGGTTAGCCAGAATCCTACTCCGCACTGATGAGGGGCAACACCCCGAAACAGCTGTCTGTGGATGGATAACTGGCTTATATTTTCCCCGTCACATCCTTAAAGCTTGTAAAAAAAAGCGGGATCTTGACATAGGGGCCACTTAATATGGTGGATTTGGTGATCTCTGTAATGGAGACACCACTTTGCTAGGTTTTCCTTACTTTGAGGGATATCTGGCTTTCATTGTGTTGTAGACCCATAACTGGGTCTCCACATTTATTTTGCATATTCCCTTTTCCCAGGGAACTTTGCACTTCGGATTGCTGTGTTGAGACTCTTAAGTGAGGCTCCGCTGTGTTTTTTGTAGCTGGTCTCCCTGAGGAGATCAGCTATTGTTGTGTTTGGGTGGTCTCCGAGGCATTGCTCCCGTTTAGCCAGAATCCTACTCCGCACTGATGAGGGGCAACACCCTGAAACAGCTGTCTGTGGATGGATAACTGGCTTAGATTTTCCCTGTCACATCCTTAAAGCTTGTAAAAAAAGCGGGATCTTGACATAGGGGCCACTTGATTTGGTGATCTCTGTAATGGAGACACCTCTTTGCTTGGTTTTCCTTCCTTTGAGGGATATCTGGCTTTCATTGTGTTGTAGAACCAAAACTGGGGCTCCACATTTATTTTGCATATTCCCTTTTCCCAGGGAACTTTGCACTTCGGATTGCTGTGTTGAGACTCTTAAGTGAGGCTCCGCTGTGTTTTTTGTAGCTGGTCTCCCTGAGGAGATCAGCTATTGTTGTGTTTGGGTGGTCTCCGAGGCATTGCTCCCGGTTAGCCAGAATCCTACTCCACACTGATGAGGGGCAACACCTCGAAGCAGCTGTCTGTGGATGGATAACTGGCTTAGGTTTTCCCGTCACATCCTTAAAGCTTGTAAAAAAGCGGGATCTTGACATAGAGGCCACTTAATATTTTGGATTTGGTGAACTTTGTAATGGAGACACCCCATTGCTTGGTTTCCCTTCCTTTGAGGGATATCTGGCTTTCATTGTGTTGTAGACCCATAACTGGGTCTCCACATTTATTTTGCATATTCCCTTTTCCCAGGGAACTTTGCACTTCGGATTGCTGTGTTGAGACTCTTAAGTGAGGCTCCGCGGTGTTTTGTAGCTGGTCTCCTGAGGAGATCAGCTATTGTTGTGTTTGGGTGGTCTCCGAGGCATTGCTCCCGGTTAGCCAGAATCCTACTCCACACTGATGAGGGCAACACCCCGAAGCAGCTGTCTGTGGATGGATAACTGGCTTAGGTTTTCCCCGTCACATCCTTAAAGCTTGTAAAAAGCGGGATCTTGACATAGAGGCCACTTAATATTTTGGATTTGGTGAACTTTGTAATGGAGACACCCCATTGCTTGGTTTCCCTTCCTTTGAGGGATATCTGGCTTTCATTGTGTTGTAGACCCATAACTGGGTCTCCACATTTATTTTGCATATTCCCTTTTCCCAGGGAACTTTGCACTTCGGATTGCTGTGTTGAGACTCTTAAGTGAGGCTCCGTGGTGTTTTGTAGCTGGTCTCCCTGAGGAGATCAGCTATTGTTGTGTTTGGGTGGTCTCCGAGGCATTGCTCCCGGTTAGCCAGAATCCTACTCCACACTGATGAGGGTGCAACACCCGAAACAGCTGTCTGTGGATGGATAACTGGCTTAGGTTTTCCCTGTCACATCCTTAAAGCTTGTAAAAAAGCGGGATCTTGACATAGAGGCCACTTAATATTTTGGATTTGGTGAACTTTGTAATGGAGACACCCCATTGCTTGGTTTTCCTTCCTTTGAGGGATATCTGGCTTTCATTGTGTTGTAGACCCATAACTGGGCTCCACATTTATTTTGCATATTCCCTTTTCCCAGGGAACTTTGCACTTCGGATTGCTGTGTTGAGACTCTTAAGTGAGGCTCCGCGGTGTTTTTGTAGCTGGTCTCCTGAGGAGATCAGCTATTGTTGTGTTTGGGTGGTCTCCGAGGCATTGCTCCCGCTTAGCCAGAATCCTACTCTGCACTGATGAGGGTCAACACCCTGAAACAGCTGTCTGTGGATGGATAACTGGCTTAGGTTTTCCCGTCACATCCTTAAAGCTTGTAAAAAAGCGGGATCTTGACATAGGGGCCACTTAATATGGTGGATTTGGTGATCTCTGTAATGGAGACACCTCTTTGCTTGGTTTTCCTTCCTTTGAGGGATATCTGGCTTTCATTGTGTTGTAGACCCATAACTTGGGCTCCACATTTATTTTGCATATTCCCTTTTCCCAGGGAACTTTGCACTTCGGATTGCTGTGTTGAGACTCTTAAGTGAGGCTCCGCGGTGTTTTTGTAGCTGGTCTCCCTGAGGAGATCAGCTATTGTTGTGTTTGGGTGGTCTCCGAGGCATTGCTCCCGGTTAGCCAGAATCCTACTCCGCACTGATGAGGGGCAACACCCGAAACAGCTGTCTGTGGATGGATAACTGGCTTAGGTTTTCCCCGTCACATCCTTAAAGCTTGTAAAAAAAGCGGGATCTTGACATAGTGGCCACTTAATATGGTGGATTTGGTGATCTCTGTAATGGAGACACCACTTTGCTTGGTTTTCCTTCCTTTGAGGGATATCTGGCTTTCATTGTGTTGTAGACCCATAACTGGGGCTCCACATTTATTTTGCATATTCCCTTTTCCCAGGGAACTTTGCACTTCGGTTGCTGTGTTGAGACTCTTAAGTGAGGCTCCGCGGTGTTTTTGTAGCTGGTCTCCCTGAGGAGATCAGCTATTGTTATGTTTGGGTGGTCTCCGAGGCATTGCTCCCGGTTAGCCAGAATCCTACTCCGCACTGATGAGGGGCAACACCCTGAAACAGCTGTCTGTGGATGGATAACTGGCTTAGATTTTCCCCGTCACATCCTTAAAGCTTGTAAAAAAGCGGGATCTTGACATAGGGGCCACTTAATATGGTGGATTTGGTGATCTCTGTAATGGAGACACCTCTTTGCTTGGTTTTCCTTCCTTTGAGGGATATCTGGCTTTCATTGTGTTGTAGACCCATAACTGGGGCTCCACATTTATTTTGCATATTCCCTTTTCCCAGGGAACTTTGCACTTCGGATTGCTGTGTTGAGACTCTTAAGTGAGGCTCTGCGGTGTTTTGTAGCTGGTCTCCCTGAGGAGATCAGCTATTGTTGTGTTTGGGTGGTCTCCGAGGCATTGCTCCCGGTTAGCCAGAATCCTACTCCGCACTGATGAGGGCAACACCCCGAAACAGCTGTCTGTGGATGGATAACTGGCTTAGGTTTTCCCCGTCACATCCTTAAAGCTTGTAAAAAAGCGGGATCTTGACATAGAGGCCACTTAATATGGTGGATTTGGTGATCTCTGTAATGGAGACACCTCTTTGCTTGGTTTTCCTTCCTTTGAGGGATATCTGGCTTTCATTGTGTTGTAGACCCATAACTGGGGCTCCACATTTATTTTGCATATTCCCTTTTCCCAGGGAACTTTGCACTTCGGATTGCTGTGTTGAGACTCTTAAGTGAGGCTCCGCGGTGTTTTTGTAGCTGGTCTCCCTGAGGAGATCAGCTATTGTTGTGTTTGGGTGGTCTCCGAGGCATTGCTCCCGGTTAGCCAGAATCCTACTCCGCACTGATGAGGGGCAACACCCGAAACAGCTGTCTGTGGATGGATAACTGGCTTAGGTTTTCCCAGTCACATCCTTAAAGCTTGTAAAAAAGCGGGATCTTGACATAGGGGCCACTTAATATGGTGGATTTGGTGATCTCTGTAATGGAGACACCTCTTTGCTTGGTTTTCCTTCCTTTGAGGGATATCTGGCTTTCATTGTGTTGTAGACCCATAACTGGGGCTCCACATTTATTTTGCATATTCCCTTTTCCCAGGGAACTTTGCACTTCGGATTGCTGTGTTGAGACTCTTAAGTGAGGCTCCGCGGTGTTTTGTAGCTGGTCTCCCTGAGGAGATCAGCTATTGTTGTGTTTGGGTGGTCTCCGAGGCATTGCTCCCGGTTAGCCAGAATCCTACTCCACACTGATGAGGGGCAACACCCCGAAACAGCTGTCTGTGGATGGATAACTGGCTTAGGTTTTCCCAGTCACATCCTTAAAGCTTGTAAAAAAGCGGGATCTTGACATAGAGGCCACTTAATATTTTGGATTTGGTGATCTTTGTAATGGAGACACCCCTTTGCTTGGTTTTCCTTCCTTTGAGGGATATCTGGCTTTCATTGTGTTGTAGACCCATAACTGGGGCTCCAAATTTATTTTGCATATTCCCTTTTCCCAGGGAACTTTGCACTTCGGATTGCTGTGTTGAGACTCTTAAGTGAGGCTCCGCGGTGTTTTTGTAGCTGGTCTCCCTGAGGAGATCAGCTATTGTTGTGTTTGGGTGGTCTCCGAGGCATTGCTCCCGGTTAGCCAGAATCCTACTCCGCACTGATGAGGGGCAACACCTCGAAACAGCTGTCTGTGGATGGATAACTGGCTTAGGTTTTCCCCGTCACATCCTTAAAGCTTGTAAAAAAGCGGGATCTTGACATAGAGGCCACTTAATATGGTGGATTTGGTGATCTCTGTAATGGAGACACCTCTTTGCTTGGTTTTCCTTCCTTTGAGGGATATCTGGCTTTCATTGTGTTGTAGACCCATAACTGGGGCTCCACATTTATTTTGCATATTCCCTTTTCCCAGGGAACTTTGCACTTCGGATTGCTGTGTTGAGACTCTTAAGTGAGGCTCTGCGGTGTTTTTGTAGCTGGTCTCCCTGAGGAGATCAGCTATTGTTGTGTTTGGGTGGTCTCCGAGGCATTGCTCCCGGTTAGCCAGAATCCTACTCCGCACTGATGAGGGGCAACACCCCGAAACAGCTGTCTGTGGATGGATAACTGACTTAGGTTTTCCCCGTCACATCCTTATAGCTTGTAAAAAAGCGGGATCTTGACATAGGGGCCACTTAATATTGTGGATTTGGTGATCTCTGTAATGGAGACACCCCTTTGCTTAGTTTTCCTTCCTTTGAGGGATATCTGGCTTTCATTGTGTTGTAGACCCATAACTGGGCTCCAAATTTATTTTGCATATTCCCTTTTCCCAGGGAATTTTGCACTTCGGATTGCTGTGTTGAGACTCTTAAGTGTGGCTCTGCGGTGTTTTTGTAGCTGGTCTCCCTGAGGAGATCAGCTATTGTTGTGTTTGGGTGGTCTCCGAGGCATTGCTCCCGCTTAGCCAGAATCCTACTCTGCACTGATGAGGGCAACACCCCGAAACAGCTATCTGTGGATGGATAACTGGCTTAGGTTTTCCCCGTCACATCCTTAAAGCTTGTAAAAAAAGCGGGATCTTGACATAGTGGCCACTTAATATGGTGGATTTGGTGATCTCTGTATTGGAGACACATTTTTGCTTGGTTTTCCTTCCTTTGAAGGATATCTGGCTTTCATTGTGTTGTAGACCCATAACTTGGGCTCCACATTTATTTTGCATATTCCCTTTTCCCAGGGAACTTTGCACTTCGGATTGCTGTGTTGAGACTCTTAAGTGAGGCTCTGCGGTGTTTTTGTAGCTGGTCTCCCTGAGGAGATCAGCTATTGTTGTGTTTGGGTGGTCTCCGAGGCATTGCTCCCGGTTAGCCAGAATCCTACTCCGCACTGATGAGGGCAACACCCCGAAACAGCTGTCTGTGGATGGATAACTGGCTTAGGTTTTCCCGTCACATCCTTAAAGCTTGTAAAAAAAGCGGGATCTTGACATAGGGGCCACTTAATATGGTGGATTTGGTGATCTCTGTAATGGAGACACCTCTTTGCTTGGTTTTCCTTCCTTTGAGGGATATCTGGCTTTCATTGTGTTGTAGACCCATAACTGGGGCTCCACATTTATTTTGCATATTCCCTTTTCCCAGGGAACTTTGCACTTCGGATTGCTGTGTTGAGACTCTTAAGTGAGGCTCCGCGGTGTTTTTGTAGCTGGTCTCCCTGAGGAGATCAGCTATTGTTGTGTTTGGGTGGTCTCCGAGGCATTGCTCCCGGTTAGCCAGAATCCTACTCCGCACTGATGAGGGGCAACACCCTGAAACAGCTGTCTGTGGATGGATAACTGGCTTAGATTTTCCCCGTCACATCCTTAAAGCTTGTAAAAAAGCGGGATCTTGACATAGGGGCCACTTAATATGGTGGATTTGGTGATCTCTGTAATGGAGACACCACTTTGCTTGGTTTTCCTTCCTTTGAGGGATATCTGGCTTTCATTGTGTTGTAGACCCATAACTGGGTCTCCACATTTATTTTGCATATTCCCTTTTCCCAGGGAACTTTGCACTTCGGATTGCTGTGTTGAGACTCTTAAGTGAGGCTCCGCGGTGTTTTTGTAGCTGGTCTCCCTGAGGAGATCAGCTATTGTTGTGTTTGGGTGGTCTCCGAGGCATTGCTCCCGGTTAGCCAGAATCCTACTCCGCACTGATGAGGGGCAACACCCGAAACAGCTGTCTGTGGATGGATAACTGGCTTAGATTTTCCCGTCACATCCTTAAAGCTTGTAAAAAAGCGGGATCTTGACATAGGGGCCACTTAATATGGTGGATTTGGTGATCTCTGTAATGGAGACACCTCTTTGCTTGGTTTTCCTTCCTTTGAGGGATATCTGGCTTTCATTGTGTTGTAGACCCATAACTGGGGCTCCACATTTATTTTGCATATTCCCTTTTCCCAGGGAACTTTGCACTTCGGATTGCTGTGTTGAGACTCTTAAGTGAGGCTCCGCGGTGTTTTTGTAGCTGGTCTCCCTGAGGAGATCAGCTATTGTTGTGTTTGGGTGGTCTCCGAGGCATTGCTCCCGGTTAGCCAGAATCCTACTCCGCACTGATGAGGGCAACACCCCGAAACAGCTGTCTGTGGATGGATAACTGGCTTAGGTTTTCCCCGTCACATCCTTAAAGCTTGTAAAAAGCGGGATCTTGACATAGGGGCCACTTAATATGGTGGATTTGGTGATCTCTGTAATGGAGACACCTCTTTGCTTGGTTTTCCTTCCTTTGAGGGATATCTGGCTTTCATTGTGTTGTAGACCCATAACTGGGGCTCCACATTTATTTTGCATATTCCCTTTTCCCAGGGAACTTTGCACTTCGGATTGCTGTGTTGAGACTCTTAAGTGAGGCTCCGCGGTGTTTTTGTAGCTGGTCTCCCTGAGGAGATCAGCTATTGTTGTGTTTGGGTGGTCTCCGAGGCATTGCTCCAGGTTAGCCAGAATCCTACTCCGCACTGATGAGGGGCAACACCCGAAACAGCTGTCTGTGGATGGATAACTGACTTAGGTTTTCCCCGTCACATCCTTATAGCTTGTAAAAAAGCGGGATCTTGACATAGTGGCCACTTAATATGGTGGATTTGGTGATCGCTGTATTGGAGACACCTCTTTGCTTGGTTTTCCTTCCTTTGAAGGATATCTGGCTTTCATTGTGTTGTAGACCCATAACTTGGGCTCCACATTTATTTTGCACCTTCAGGATTGCTGTTGTTGAGACTCTTAAGTGAGGCTCTGCGGTGTTTTTGTAGCTGGTCTCCCTGAGGAGATCAGCTATTGTTGTGTTTGGGTGGTCTCCGAGGCATTGCTCCCGGTTAGCCAGAATCCTACTCCGCACTGATGAGGGGCAACACCCTGAAACAGCTGTCTGTGGATGGATAACTAGCTTAGATTTTCCCGTCACATCCTTAAAGCTTGTAAAAAGCGGGATCTTGACATAGGGGCCACTTAATATGGTGGATTTGGTGATCTCTGTAATGGAGACACCTCTTTGCTTGGTTTTCCTTCCTTTGAGGGATATCTGGCTTTCATTGTGTTGTAGACCCATAACTTGGGCTCCACATTTATTTTGCATATTCCCTTTTCCCAGGGAACTTTGCACTTCGGATTGCTGTGTTGAGACTCTTAAGTGAGGCTCCGCGGTGTTTTTGTAGCTGGTCTCCCTGAGGAGATCAGCTATTGTTGTGTTTGGGTGGTCTCCGAGGCATTGCTCCCGGTTAGCCAGAATCCTACTCCACACTGATGAGGGGCAACACCCCGAAACAGCTGTCTGTGGATGGATAACTGGCTTAGGTTTTCCCGTCACATCCTTAAAGCTTGTAAAAAAGCGGGATCTTGACATAGAGGCCACTTAATATTTTGGATTTGGTGATCTTTGTAATGGAGACACCCTTTGCTTGGTTTTCCTTCCTTTGAGGGATATCTGGCTTTCATTGTGTTGTAGACCCATAACTGGGGCTCCACATTTATTTTGCATATTCCTTTTCCCAGGGAACTTTGCACTTCGGATTGCTGTGTTGAGACTCTTAAGTGAGGCTCCGCGGTGTTTTTTGTAGCTGGTCTCCCTGAGGAGATCAGCTATTGTTGTGTTTGGGTGGTCTCCGAGGCATTGCTCCCGGTTAGCCAGAATCCTACTCCGCACTGATGAGGGGCAACACCCGAAACAGCTGTCTGTGGATGGATAACTGGCTTAGGTTTTCCCAGTCACATCCTTAAAGCTTGTAAAAAAGCGGGATCTTGACATAGGGCCACTTAATATGGTGGATTTGGTGATCTCTGTAATGGAGACACCTCTTTGCTTGGTTTTCCTTCCTTTGAGGGATATCTGGCTTTCATTGTGTTGTAGACCCATAACTGGGGATCCACATTTATTTTTGCATATTCCCTTTTCCCAGGGAACTTTGCACTCGGATTGCTGTGTTGAGACTCTTAGTGAGGCTCCGCAGTGTTTTGTAGCTGGTCTCCTGAGGAGATCAGCTATTGTTGTGTTTGGGTGGTCTCCGAGGCATTGCTCCCGGTTAGCCAGAATCCTACTCCGCACTGATGAGGGGCAACACCTCGAAACAGCTGTCTGTGGATGGATAACTGGCTTAGAGTTTTCCCAGTCACATCCTTAAAGCTTGTAAAAAGCGGGATCTTGACTTAGAGGCCACTTAATATTTT
>JAKVIS010001633.1:0-30869 GCA_033119425.1 Bufotes viridis
TCAAAATTATAGTTTGCCAGCCAGTGCTGGGACACCAGATTCAGGGTATTGCTATTTTGGCTATTGAATTTCACCCCAGTACAAAATATACCCTGTTACGGACACGATTAAAACTAGGCCTGCAACTGTTGGAACACCAGATTCAGGGTATTGCTATTTTGGCAATTGAATTTCACACCAGAACAAAATATATGTTTTGACGGACACTATTATACTTTGCCAGCCAGTGCTGGGACACCAGATTCTGGGTATTGCTATTTTGGCAATTGAATTTCACCCCAGAACAAAATATTCCCTGTTACGGACAGATTTAAACAAGGCCTGCAACTGTTGGAACACCAGATTAAGGGTATTGCTATTTTGGCAATTGAATTTCACCCCAGAACAAAATTTATGTTTTGGCGGACACTATTATACTTTGCCTGCCAGTGCTGGGACACCAGATTAAGGGTATTGCTATTTTGGCAATTGAATTTTACCCCAAAACAAAATATATGTTTTGGCGGACACTATTATACTTTGCTAGCCTGTGCTGGGACACCAGATTCAGGGTATTGCTATTTTGGCAATTGAATTTCACCCCAGAACAAAATATATGTTTTGGCGGACACTATTATACTTTGCCAGCCATTGCTGGGACACCAGATTCTGGGTATTGCTATTTTGGCAATTGAATTTCACCCCAGAACAAAATATTCCCTGTTAACAGACAGATTTAAACAAGGCCTGCAACTGTTGGAACACCAGATTAAGGGTATTGCTATTTTGGCAATTGAATTTCACCCCAGAACAAAATATATGTTTTGGCGGACACTATTATACTTTGCCAGCCATTACTGGGACACCAGATTAAGGGTATTGCTATTTTGGCAAGTGAATTTTACCCCAGAACAAAATATATGTTTTGGCGGACACTATTATACTGTGCAAGCTAGTGCTGGGACACCAGATTCAGGGTATTGCTATTTTGGCAAGTGAATTTTACTCCAGAACAAAATATATGTTTTGGCGGACACTATTATAGTTTGCCAGCCAGTGCTGGGACACCAGATTCAGGGTATTGCTATTTTGGCAATTGAATTTCACTCCAGAACAAAATATTTGTTTTGGCGGACACTATTATACTTTGCCAGCCATTGCTGGGACACCAGATTCAGGGTATTGCTATTTTGGCAAGTGAATTTTACCCCAGAACAAAATATATGTTTTGACGGACACTATTATACTGTGCCAGCTAGTGCTGAGACACAAGATTCAGGGTATTGCTATTTTGGCAAGTGAATTTTACTCCAGAACAAAATATATGTTTTCGGCGGACACTATTATAGTTTGCCAGCCAGTGTTGGAACACCAGATTCAGGGTATTGCTATTTTGGCAATTGAATTTCAACCCAGAACAAAATATATGTTTTGACTGACACTATTATACTGTGCCAGCCATTGCTGGGACACCAGATTCAGGGTATTGCTATTTTGGCAAGTGAATTTTACCCCAGAACAAAATATATGTTTTGGCGGTCACTATTATAATTTGCCAGCCAGTGCTGGGACACTAAATTCAGGGTATTGCTATTTTGGCAATTGAATTTCACCCCAGAACAAAATATACCCTGTTACTGACAGATTTAAACTAGGCCTGCAACTGTTGGAACACCAGATTCAGGGTCTTGCTATTTTGGCAATTAAATTTCACCCCAGAACAAAATATATGTTTTGGCGGATACTATTATACTTTGCCAGCCATTACTGGGACACCAGATTCAGGGTATTGCTATTTTGGCAAGTGAATTTTACCCCAGAACAAAATATATGTTTTGGCGGACACTATTATACTTTGCCAGCCAGTGCTGGGACACCAGATTCAGGGTATTGCTATTTTGGCAAGTGAATTTCACCCCAGAACAAAAGATATGTTTTGGCGGACACTATTATACTTTGCCAACCATTGCTGGGACACCAGAATCAGGGTATTGCTATTTTAGCAAGTGAATTTTACCCGAGAACAAAATATATGTTTTGGCGGACACTATTATACTTTGCCAGCCAGTGCTGGGACACCAGATTCAGGGTATTGCTATTTTGGCAAGTGAATTTTACCCCAGAACAAAATATATGTTTTCAGCAGACACTATTATACTTTGCCAGCCAGTGCTGGGACACCAGATTCAGGGTATTGCTATTTTGGCAATTGAATTTCACCCCAGAACAAAATATATGTTTTCACGTACACTATTATACTTTGCCAGCCAGTGCTGGGACACCAGATTCAGGGTATTGCTATTTTGGCAATTGAATTTCACCCCAGAACAAAATATATGTTTTGGCGGACACTATTATACTTTGCCAGCCATTGCTGGGACACCAGATTCAGGGTATTGCTATTTTGGCAATTGAATTTCACCCCAGAACAAAATATACCCTGTTACGGACAGATTCAAACTAGGCTTGCAACTGTTGGAACACCAGATTCAGGGTATTGCTATTTTGGCAATTGAATTTCACCCCAGAACAAAATATATGTTTTGGCGGACACTATTATACTTTGCCAGCCAGTGCTGGGACACCAGATTCAGGGTATTGCTATTTTGGCAAGTGAATTTTACCCCAGAACAAAATATATGTTTTGGCGGACACTATTATACTTTGCCAGCCAGTGCTGGGACACCAGATTCAGGGTATTGCTATTTTGGCAATTGAATTTCACCCCAGAACAAAATATATCCCTGTTACGGACAGATTTAAACTAGGCCTGCAACTGCTGGAACACCAGATTCAGGGTATTGCTATTTTGGCAATTGAATTTCACCCCAGAACAAAATATATGTTTTGGCGGACACTATTATACTTTGCCAGCCAGTGCTGGGACACCAGATTCAGGGTATTGCTATTTTGGCAATTGAATTTCACCCCAGAACAAAATATATGTTTTGACGGACACTATTATACTTTGCCAGCAAGTGCTGGGACACCAGATTCAGGGTATTGCTATTTTGGCAATTGAATTTTACCCCAGAACAAAATATATGTTTTGGCGGACACTATTATAGTCTGCCAGCCAGTGCTGGGACACCAGATTCAGGGTATTGCTATTTTGGCAATTGAATTTCACCCCAGAACAAAATATACCCTGTTGACGGACAGATTAAAACTAGGCCTGCAACTGTTGGAACACCAGATTCAGGGTATTGCTATTTTGGCAATTGAATTTCACCCCAGAACAAAATATATGTTTTGACGGACACTATTATACTTTGCCAGCCAGTGCTGGGACACCAGATTCAGGGTATTGCTATTTTGGCAATTGAATTTCACCCCAGAACAAAATATATCCTGTTACGGACAGATTTAAACAAGGCCTGCAACTGCTGGAACACCAGATTAAGGGTATTGCTATTTTGGCAATTGAATTTCACCCCAGAACAAAATATATGTTTTGGCGGACACTATTATACTTTGCCAGCCAGTGCTGGGACACCAGATTCAGGGTATTGCTATTTTGGCAATTGAATTTTACCCCAGAACAAAATATATGTTTTGGCGGACACTATTATACTTTGCCAGCCATGTGCTGGGACACCAGATTCAGGGTATTGCTATTTTGGCAATTGAATTTCACCCCAGAACAAAATATATCCTTTGACGGACAGATTTAAACAAGGCCTGCAACTGCTGGAACACCAGATTCAGGGTATTGCTATTTTGGCAATTGAATTTCACCCCAGAACAAAATATATGTTTTGGCGGACACTATTATACTTTGCCAGCCAGTGCTGGGACACCAGATTCAGGGTATTGCTATTTTGGCAATTGAATTTCACCCCAGAACAAAATATATGTTTTGGCGGACACTATTATACTTTGCCAGCCAGTGCTGGGACACCAGATTCAGGGTATTGCTATTTTGGCAATTGAATTTCACCCCAGAACAAAATATATGTTTTGGCGGACACTATTATACTTTGCCAGCCAGTGCTGGGACACCAGATTCAGGGTATTGCTATTTTGGCAATTGAATTTCACCCCAGAACAAAATATATGTTTTGGCGGACACTATTATACTTTGCCAGCCAGTGCTGGGACACCAGATTCAGGGTATTGCTATTTTGGCAATTGAATTTCACCCCAGAACAAAATATATGTTTTGACGGACACTATTATACTTTGCCAGCCAGTGCTGGGACACCAGATTCAGGGTATTGCTATTTTGGCAATTGAATTTCACCCCAGAACAAAATATATGTTTTGGCGGACACTATTATACTTTGCCAGCCAGTGCTGGGACACCAGATTCAGGGTATTGCTATTTTGGCAATTGAATTTCACCCCAGAACAAAATATATGTTTTGACGGACACTATTATACTTTGCCAGCCAGTGCTGGGACACCAGATTCAGGGTATTGCTATTTTGGCAAGTGAATTTCACCCCAGAACAAAATATATGTTTTGACGGACACTATTATACTTTGCCAGCCAGTGCTGGGACACCAGATTCAGGGTATTGCTATTTTGGCAAGTGAATTTTACCCCAGAACAAAATATATGTTTTCGGCGGACACTATTATACTTTGCCAGCCAGTGCTGGGACACCAGATTCAGGGAATTGCTATTTTGGCAATGAAATTTAACACCAGAACAAAATATAGCCTGTTACGGACAGATTTAAACTAGGCCTGCAACTGCTGGAACACCAGATTCAGGGTACTGCTATTTTGGCCATTTAATTTCAACCCAGAACAAAATATATGTTTTGACTGACACTATTATACTGTGCCAGCCAGTGCTGGGACACCAGATTCAGGGTATTGCTATTTTGGCAAGTGAATTTTACCCCAGAACAAAATATATGTTTTGGCGGTCACTATTATAATTTGCCAGCCAGTGCTGGGACACTATATTCAGGGTATTGCTATTTTGGCAATTGAATTTCACCCCAGAACAAAATATACCCTGTTACGGACAGATTTAAACAAGGCCTGCAACTGCTGGAACACCAGATTAAGGATATTGCTATTTTGGCAATTGAATTTCACCCCAGAACAAAATATACCCTGTTACGGACAGATTCAAACTAGGCCTGCAACTGTTGGAACACCAGATTCAGGGTATTGCTATTTTGGCAATTGAATTTCACCCCAGAACAAAATTTATGTTTTGGCGGACACTATTATACTTTGCCTGCCAGTGCTGGGACACCAGATTAAGGGTATTGCTATTTTGGCAATTGAATTTTACCCCAAAACAAAATATATGTTTTGGCGGACACTATTATACTTTGCTAGCCTGTGCTGGGACACCAGATTCAGGGTATTGCTATTTTGGCAATTGAATTTCACCCCAGAACAAAATATATGTTTTGGCGGACACTATTATACTTTGCCAGCCATTGCTGGGACACCAGATTCTGGGTATTGCTATTTTGGCAATTGAATTTCACCCCAGAACAAAATATATCTCTGTTACGGACAGATTTAAACTAGGCCTGCAACTGCTGGAACACCAGATTCAGGGTATTGCTATTTTGGCAATTGAATTTCACCCCAGAACAAAATATATGTTTTGGCGGACACTATTATACTTTGCCAGCCAGTGCTGGGACACCAGATTCAGGGTATTGCTATTTTGGCAATTGAATTTCACCCCAGAACAAAATATATGTTTTGGCGGACACTATTATACTTTGCCAGCCAGTGCTGGGACACCAGATTCAGGGTATTGCTATTTTGGCAATTGAATTTCACCCCAGAACAAAATATATGTTTTGACGGACACTATTATACTTTGCCAGCCAGTGCTGGGACACCAGATTCAGGGTATTGCTATTTTGGCAATTGAATTTCACCCCAGAACAAAATATATGTTTTGACGGACACTATTATACTTTGCCAGCCAGTGCTGGGACACCAGATTCAGGGTATTGCTATTTTGGCAATTGAATTTCACTCCAGAACAAAATATATGTTTTGGCGGACACTATTATACTTTGCCAGCCAGTGCTGGGACACCAGATTCAGGGTATTGCTATTTTGGCAAGTGAATTTTACCCCAGAACAAAATATATGTTTTGACGGACACTATTATACTGTGCCAGCCAGTGCTGGGACACCAGATTCAGGGTATTGCTATTTTGGCAACTGAATTTTACCCCAGAACAAAATATATGTTTTGGTGGACACTATTATACTTTGCCAGCCAGTGCTGGGACACCAGATTCAGGGTATTGCTATTTTGGCAATTGAATTTCACCCCAGAACAAAATATATGTTTTGGCGGACACTATTATACTTTGCCAGCAAGTGCTGGGACACCAGATTCAGGGTATTGCTATTTTGGCAAGTGAATTTCACCCCAGAACAAAATATATGTTTTGACGGACACTATTATACTTTGCCAGCCAGTGCTGGGACACCAGATTCAGGGTATTGCTATTTTGGCAAGTGAATTTTACCCCAGAACAAAATATATGTTTTGGCGGACACTATTATACTTTGCCAGCCAGTGCTGGGACACCAGATTCAGGGTATTGCTATTTTGGCAATTGAATTTTACCCCAGAACAAAATATATGTTTTGACGGACACTATTATACTTTGCCAGCCAGTGCTGGGACACCAGATTCAGGGTATTGCTATTTTGGCAAGTGAATTTTACCCCAGAACAAAATATATGTTTTGGCGGACACTATTATACTTTGCCAGCCAGTGCTGGGACACCAGATTCAGGGTATTGCTATTTTGGCAATTGAAATTTAACCCCAGAACAAAATATAGCCTGTTACGGACACGATTTAAACTAGGCCTGCAACTGCTGGAACACCAGATTCAGGGTATTGCTATTTTGGCAATTGAATTTCACCCCAGAACAAAATATATGTTTTGACGGACACTATTATACTTTGCCAGCCAGTGCTGGGACACCAGATTCAGGGTATTGCTATTTTGGCAAGTGAATTTTACCCCAGAACAAAATATAAGTTTTGGCGGACACTATTATACTTTGCCAGCCATTGCTGGGACACCAGATTCAGGGTATTGCTATTTTGGCAAGTGAATTTTACCCCAGAACAAAATATATGTTTTGGCGGACACTATTATACTTTGCCAGCCAGTGCTCGGACACCAGATTCAGGGTATTTCTATTTTGGCAATTGAATTTTACCCCAGAACAAAATATATGTTTTGGCGGACACTATTATACTTTGCCAGCCATTACTGGGACACCAGATTCAGGGTATTTCTATTTTGGCAAGTGAATTTTACCCCAGAACAAAATATATGTTTTCAGCGGACACTATTATACTGTGCCAACTAGTGCTGAGACACCAGATTCAGGGTATTGCTATTTTGGCAAGTCAATTTTACTCCAGAACAAAATATATGTTTTCGGCGGACACTATTATAGTTTGCCAGCCAGTGTTGGAACACCAGATTCAGGGTATTGCTATTTTGGCAATTGAATTTCAACCCAGAACAAAATATATGTTTTGACTGACACTATTATAATGTGCCAGCCAGTGCTGGGACACCAGATTCAGGGTATTGGTATTTTGGCAAGTGAATTTTACCCCAGAACAAAATATCTGTTTTGGCGGTCACTATTATAATTTGCCAGCCAATGCTGGGACACCAGATTCAGGGTATTGCTATTTTTTCAATTGAATTTCTCCCCAGAACAAAATATTCCCTGTTACGGACAGATTTAAACAAGGCCTGCAACTGCTGGAACACCAGATTAAGGGTATTGCTATTTTGGCAATTGAATTTCACCCCAGAACAAAATATAAGTTTTGGCGGACACTATTATATTTTGCCAGCCAGTGCTGGGACACCAGATTCAGGGTATTGCTATTTTGGCAATTGAATTTCACCCCAGAACAAAATATATGTTTTTGCGGACACTATTATACTTTGCCAGCAAGTGTTGGGACACCAGATTCAGGGTATTGCTATTTTGACAATCGAATTTTAGCCCAGAACAAAATATATGTTTTGGTGGTCAAAATTATAGTTTGCCAGCCATTGCTGGGACACCAGATTCAGGGTATTGCTATTTTGGCTATTGAATTTCACCCCAGTACAAAATATACCCTGTTACGGACAGATTAAAACTAGGCCTGCAACTGTTGGAACACCAGATTCAGGGTATTGCTATTTTGGCAATTGAATTTCACACCAGAACAAAATATATGTTTTGACGGACACTATTATACTTTGCCGGCCAGTGCTGGGACACCAGATTCTGGGTATTGCTATTTTGGCAATTGAATTTCACCCCAGAAAAAAATATTCCCTGTTACGGACAGATTTAAACAAGGCCTGCAACTGTTGGAACACCAGATTAAGGGTATTGCTATTTTGGCAATTGAATTTAACCCCAGAACAAAATATATGTTTTGGCGGACACTATTATAATTTGCCTGCCAGTGCTGGGACACCAGATTAAGGGTATTGCTATTTTGGCAATTGAATTTTACCCCAAAACAAAATATATGTTTTGGCGGACACTATTATACTTTGCTAGCCTGTGCTGGGACACCAGATTCAGGGTATTGCTATTTTGGCAATTGAATTTCACCCCAGAACACAATATATGTTTTGGCGGACACTATTATACTTTGCCAGCCATTGCTGGGACACCAGATTCTGGGTATTGCTATTTTGGCAATTGAATTTCACCCCAGAACAAAATATTCCCTTTAACAGACAGATTTAAACAAGGCCTGCAACTGTTGGAACACCAGATTAAGGGTATTGCTATTTTGGCAATTGAATTTCACCCCAGAACAAAATATATGTTTTGGCGGACACTATTATACTTTGCCAGCCATTGCTGGGACACCAGATTCAGGGTATTGCTATTTTGGCAAGTGAATTTTACCCCAGAACAAAATATATGTTTTGGCGGACACTATTATACTGTGCCAGCTAGTGCTGGGACACCAGATTCAGGGTATTGCTATTTTGGCAATTGAATTTTACTCCAGAACAAAATATATGTTTTGGCGGACACTATTATACTTTGCCAGCCAGTGCTGGGACACCAGATTCAGGGTATTGCTATTTTGGCAAGTGAATTTTACCCCAGAACAAAATATATGTTTTCGGCGGACACTATTATAGTTTGCCAGCCAGTGCTGGGACACCAGATTCAGGGAATTGCTATTTTGGCAATGAAATTTAACACCAGAACAAAATATAGCCTGTTACGGACAGATTTAAACTAGGCCTGCAACTGCTGAAACACCAGATTCAGGGTACTGCTATTTTGGCCATTTAATTTCAACCCAGAACAAAATATATGTTTTGACTGACACTATTATACTGTGCCAGCCAGTGCTGGGACACCAGATTCAGGGTATTGCTATTTTGGCAAGTGAATTTTACCCCAGAACAAAATATATGTTTTGGCGGACACTATTATACTTTGCCAGCCAGTGCTGGGACACTAGATTCAGGGTATTGCTATTTTGGCAATTGAATTTCACCCCAGAACAAAATATACCGTGTTACGGACACGATTTAAACTAGGCCTGCCACTGCTGGAACACCAGATTCAGGATATTGCTATTTTGGCAATTGAATTTCACCCCAGAACAAAATATACCCTGTTACGGACAGATTCAAACTAGGCCTGCAACTGTTGGAACACCAGATTCAGGGTATTGCTATTTTGGCAATTGAATTTCACCCCAGAACAAAATATATGTTTTGGCGGACACTATTATACTTTGCCAGCCAGTGCTGGGACACCAGATTCAGGGTATTGCTATTTTGGCAAGTGAATTTTACCCCAGAACAAAATATATGTTTTGGCGGACACTATTATACTTTGCCAGCCAGTGCTGGGACACCAGATTCAGGGTATTGCTATTTTGGCAATTGAATTTCACCCCAGAACAAAATATATGTTTTGGCGGACACTATTATACTTTGCCAGCCATTGCTGGGACACCAGATTCAGGGTATTGCTATTTTGGCAATTGAATTTCACCCCAGAACAAAATATATCCTGTTACGGACACGATTTAAACTAGGCCTGCAACTGCTGGAACACCAGATTCAGGGTATTGCTATTTTGGCAATTGAATTTCACCCCAGAACAAAATATATGTTTTGGCGGACACTATTATACTTTGCCAGCCAGTGCTGGGACACCAGATTCAGGGTATTGCTATTTTGGCAATTGAATTTCACCCCAGAACAAAATATATGTCTGTTACGGACACTATTCATACTTTGCCAGCAACTGCTGGGACACCAGATTCAGGGTATTGCTATTTTGGCAATTGAATTTCACCCCAGAACAAAATATATGTTTTGGCGGACACTATTATACTTTGCCAGCCAGTGCTGGGACACCAGATTCAGGGTATTGCTATTTTGGCAATTGAATTTTACCCCAGAACAAAATATATGTTTTGGCGGACACTATTATACTTTGCCAGCCAGTGCTGGGACACCAGATTCAGGGTATTGCTATTTTGGCAATTGAATTTCACTCCAGAACAAAATATATGTTTTGACGGACACTATTATACTTTGCCAGCCAGTGCTGGGACACCAGATTCAGGGTATTGCTATTTTGGCAAGTGAATTTTACCCCAGAACAAAATATATGTTTTGGCGGACACTATTATACTTTGCCAGCCAGTGCTGGGACACCAGATTCAGGGTATTGCTATTTTGGCAATTGAATTTCACCCCAGAACAAAATATATGTTTTTGCGGACACTATTATACTTTGCCAGCCAGTGCTGGGACACCAGATTCAGGGTATTGCTATTTTGGCAAGTGAATTTTACCCCAGAACAAAATATATGTTTTGACGGACACTATTATACTTTGCCAGCCAGTGCTGGGACACCAGATTCAGGGTATTGCTATTTTGGCAAGTGAATTTTACCCCAGAACAAAATATATGTTTTCGGCGGACACTATTATAGTTTGCCAGCCAGTGCTGGGACACCAGATTCAGGGAATTGCTATTTTGGCAATGAAATTTAACACCAGAACAAAATATAGCCTGTTACGGACAGATTTAAACTAGGCCTGCAACTGCCGGAACACCAGATTCAGGGTACTGCTATTTTGGCCATTTAATTTCAACCCAGAACAAAATATATGTTTTGACTGACACTATTATACTGTGCCAGCCAGTGCTGGGACACCAGATTCAGGGTATTGCTATTTTGGCAAGTGAATTTTACCCCAGAACAAAATATATGTTTTGGCTGACACTATTATACTTTGCCAGCTATTGCTGGGACACCAGATTCTGGGTATTGCTATTTTGGCAATTGAATTTCACCCCAGAACAAAATATACCCTGTTACGGACAGATTTAAACTAGGCCTGCAACTGTTGGAACACCAGATTCAGGGTATTGCTATTTTGGCAATTGAATTTCACCCCAGAACAAAATATATGTTTTGGCGGACACTATTATACTTTGCCAGCCAGTGCTGGGACACCAGATTCAGGGTATTGCTATTTTGGCAATTGAATTTTACCCCAGAACAAAATATATGTTTTAGCGGACACTATTATACTTTGCCAGCCAGTGCTGGGACACCAGATTCAGGGTATTGCTATTTTGGCAATTGAATTTCACCCCAGAACAAAATATATGTTTTGGCGGACACTATTATACTTTGCCAGCCAGTGCTGGGACACCAGATTCAGGGTATTGCTATTTTGGCAATTGAAATTTAACTCCAGAACAAAATATAGCCTGTTACGGACAGATTTATACTAGGCCTGCAACTGCTGGAACACCAGATTCAGGGTACTGCTATTTTGGCCATTTAATTTCAACCCAGAACAAAATATATGTTTTGACTGACACTATTATACTTTGCCAGCCAGTGCTGGGACACCAGATTCAGGGTATTGCTATTTTGGCAAGTGAATTTTACCCCAGAACAAAATATATGTTTTGGCTGACACTATTATACTTTGCCAGCTATTGCTGGGACACCAGATTCTGGGTATTGCTATTTTGGCAATTGAATTTCACCCCAGAACAAAATATACCCTGTTACGGACAGATTTAAACTAGGCCTGCAACTGTTGGAACACCAGATTCAGGGTATTGCTATTTTGGCAATTGAATTTCACCCCAGAACAAAATATATGTTTTGGCGGACACTATTATACTTTGCCAGCCAGTGCTGGGACACCAGATTCAGGGTATTGCTATTTTGGCAATTGAATTTTACCCCAGAACAAAATATATGTTTTGGCGGACACTATTATACTTTGCCAGCCAGTGCTGGGACACCAGATTCAGGGTATTGCTATTTTGGCAATTGAATTTTACCCCAGAACAAAATATATGTTTTAGCGGACACTATTATACTTTGCCAGCCATTGCTGCGACACCAGATTATGGGTATTGCTATTTTGGCAATTGAATTTCACTCCAGAACAAAATATATGTTTTGGCGGACACTATTATACTTTGCCAGCCAGTGCTGGGACACCAGATTCAGGGTATTGCTATTTTGGCAAGTGAATTTTACCCCAGTTAGGTGGACTTGGCTCCCCGACAGACCATTGGGCATGTATAGATGTAGTGGTTGTGTTGCCTGTAAAGTGATCAAAAAGGGCAAAACCATAACAAGTACAACCACAGGTCGGAACTACACGATACGATCATTTATTAACTGTAGAACGGTGGGAGTAGTATACTTGGCCACATGCACCTGCCTTAAACAATATGTAGGCAAGACCAAGAGGGAGCTGCGTCGGAGGATAGGGGAACATTTACGGGACATTGCCAATGAAGATGATACCCCGCTGGCTCAACATGTTTCCGCATGTCATCCCGGGATGAGAGACTGTATCAGTTTCCAAGGGATCGAACATGTGAGGTCTCCATCCAGAGGTGGTGATGTGGACAATCTGTTACTCAGAAAGGAGGCTGAATGGATGTTTCGACTCCAAACAGTAAAACCCACAGGATTAAATGATTCTATTTCGTTTGCCTGCTTCCTGTAGTGGATATTTGCTCTACATTTAGGGTTGGTCCGGCTGGACCAGCTCGTACAGCACAGTATAGCAATACATACAGGGCGAGGGTCTTTACAATAATTTCATGCTCTATCTGACATCTACATGTAAATAGCTATTTGGTTTTTGCTAGTTACCATCATATTTAATCCACATGCCTGCTTCCTGTAGTGGATATTTGCACTACATTTAGGGTTGATCCAGCTGGACCAATCGTTCAGCATAGTGCAGTAATACATACAGGGCGCGGGTCTTTACTATGATCTTATGACATCCATATGTCAATAGCTATTTGCTGTTTACCATCACATTGAATCCCAGAAACAGTGATCGCCAGCTTTGTTGTCCTTAACCGTTTCAAGCCTGTATGTCTGTTTTAGAACATTGCGATTTCCTAGCCAATAACGCGCCAGATAGGCGACAGATATAGACGACAAGAGTCATTCCTAGCCTTATCACCCCCAATGATTCTTTATTCCCACCACTCGCAAGCCAATCAATTACCTCGGGGCAGATCTGTATCCAGATCGGCATTTGCATGGGTCCCCGTGAAGGCTCCGCCTGGTGGGTGGGGCTACAGGCATTTAAACAGAAGAATCGCGCGGCCGCCTTACGGCCGCTACAGTGCCGGAGGCTTGTCTGTTTGGTCTCGTGCACGCCATCAGAGGCACGAGATACTGTATACATGCTCCTAGCTCTCTCCTTTAGCTCCTGATGACTGGCCCGTACAGGGCAAAGAAACGCGTCGAGCATTAAGCAGGGACAGTTATTTCCTACATAAGTTAGGAGCCAGAAATCAATAGTGTTATATCTACTTGAGCCGCTTACAGGGGGTGTGTGGTTATGTGGGTTGAGATCTGCTGCATACAATCACATAGCGGCAGTTTTCAGTCACTCACGGTACATGTGATCACGGACCATTTACGGTCCTTCCCCCACACTGGGCAGCTGTATGTGAGATAGTGAGCCATATATTATCACAACTCTCTCACACAGTGCCATCTAGCAATTTTAATGCGGATAGCCCTTTCTATATCCCCTTGAAATTCTAATAAAAATTTATTATTTTTCTCCTACAGCGCTATCTGCTTTTAGTTAACCCCAATTACAAGTTTAGCGCAAACTAGTTATTCAACTATAGTTAATTCCAAGTGAATTTTACCCCAGAACAAAATATATGTTTTCGGCGGACACTATTATACTTTGCCAGCCAGTGCTGGGACACCAGATTAAGGGTATTGCTATTTTTTCAATTGAATTTCTCCCCAGAACAAAATTTTCCTTGTTACGGACAGATTTAAACAAGGCCTGCAACTGCTGGAACACCAGATTAAGGTTATTGCTATTTTGGCAATTGAATTTCACCCCAGAACAAAATATAAGTTTTGGCGGACACTATTATACTTTGCCAGCCAGTGCTGGGACACCAGATTCAGGGTATTGCTATTTTGGCAATTGAATTTCACCCCAGAGCAAAAAATATGTTTTAGCGGACACTATTATACTTTGCCAGCCATTGCTGGGACACCAGATTAAGGGTATTGCTATTTTGGCAATTGAATTTCACTCCAGAACAAAATATATGTTTTGGCGGACACTATTATACTTTGCCAGCCAGTGCTGGGACACCAGATTCAGGGTATTGCTATTTTGGCAAGTGAATTTTACCCCAGAACAAAATATATGTTTTCGGCGGACACTATTATAGTTTGCCAGCCAGTGCTGGGACACCAGATTCAGGGAATTGCTTTTTTGGCAATGAAATTTAACATCAGAACAAAATATAGCCTGTTACGGACAGATTTAAACTAGGCCTGCAACTGCTGGAACACCAGATTCAGGGTACTGTTATTTTGGCCATTTAATTTCAACCCAGAAGAAAATATATGTTTTGACTGACACTATTATACTGTGCCAGCCAGTGCTGGGACACCAGATTCAGGTTATTGCTATTTTGGCAAGTGAATTTTACCCCAGAACAAAATATATGTTTTGGCGGTCACTATTATAATTTGCCAGCCAGTGCTGGGACACTATATTCAGGGTATTGCTATTTTGGCAATTGAATTTCACCCCAGAACAAAATATACCCTGTTACGGACAGATTTAAACAAGGCCTGCAACTGTTGGAACACCAGATTCAGGGTATTGATATTTTGGCAATTGAATTTCACCCCAGAACAAAATTTATGTTTTGGCGGACACTATTATACTTTGCCTGCCAGTGCTGGGACACCAGATTAAGGGTATTGCTATTTTGGCAATTGAATTTCACCCCAGAACAAAATATATGTTTTGGCGGACACTATTATACTTTGCCAGCAAGTGTTGGGACACCAGATTCAGGGTATTGCTATTTTGGCAATCGAATTTTACCTCAGAACAAAATATATGTTTTTGCGGTCACAATTATAGTTTGCCAGCCAGTGCTGGGACACCAGATTCAGGGTATTGCTATTTTGGCAATTGAATTTCACCCCAGAACAAAATATACCCTGTTACGGACAGATTCAAACTAGGCCTGCAACTGTTGGAACACCAGATTCAGGGTATTGCTATTTTGGCTATTGAATTTCACCCCAGAACAAAATATATGTTTTGGCGGACACTATTATACTTTGCCAGCCATTGCTGGGACACGAGATTCAGGGTATTGCTATTTTGGCAAGTGAATTTTACCCCAGAACAAAATATATGTTTTGGCAGACACTATTATACTTTGCCAGCCATTGCTGGGACACCAGATTCAGGGTATTGCTATTTTGGCAATTGAATTTTACCCCAGAACAAAATATATCTTTGGCGGACACTATTATACTTTGCCAGCCAGTGCTGGGACACCAGATTCAGGGTATTGCTATTTTGGCAAGTGAATTTTACCCCAGAACAAAATATATGTTTTCAGCGGACACTAATATACTTTGCCAGCCATTGCTGGGACACCAGATTCAGGGTATTGCTATTTTGGCAAGTGAATTTTACCCCAGAACAAAATATATGTTTTGACGGACACTATTATACTGTGCCAGCTAGTGCTGAGACACCAGATTCAGGGTATTGCTATTTTGGCAAGTGAATTTTACTCCAGAACAAAATATATGTTTTCGGCGGACACTATTATAGTTTGCCAGCCAGTGTTGGAACACCAGATTCAGGGTATTGCTATTTTGGCAATTGAATTTCAACCCAGAACAAAATATATGTTTTGACTGACACTATTATACTGTGCCAGCCAGTGCTGGGACACCAGATTCAGGGTATTGCTATTTTGGCAATTGAATTTCACCCCAGAACAAAATATATGTTTTGGCGGACACTATTATACTTTGCCAGCCATTGCTGGGACACCAGATTCTGGGTATTGCTATTTTGGCAATTGAATTTCACCCCAGAACAAAATATAAGTTTTGGCGGACACTATTATACTTTGCCAGCCAGTGCTGGGACACCAGATTCAGGGTGTTGCTATTTTGGCAATTGAATTTCACCCCAGAACAAAATATATGTTTTTGCGGACACTATTATACTTTGCAAGCAAGTGCTGGGACACCAGATTCAGGGTATTGCTATTTTGGCAATCGAATTTTACCTCAGAACAAAATATATGTTTTGGCGGTCACAATTATAGTTTGCCAGCCAGTGCTGGGACACCAGATTCAGGGTATTGCTATTTTGGCAATTGAATTTCACCCCAGAACAAAATATACCCTGTTACGGACAGATTCAAACTAGGCCTGCAACTGTTGGAACACCAGATTCAGGGTATTGCTATTTTGGCAATTGAATTTCACCCCAGAACAAAATATATGTTTTGGCGGACACTATTATACTTTGCCAGCCATTGCTGGGACACGAGATTCAGGGTATTGCTATTTTGGCAAGTGAATTTTACCCCAGAACAAAATATATGTTTTGGCAGACACTATTATACTTTGCCAGCCATTGCTGGGACACCAGATTCAGGGTATTGCTATTTTGGCAAGTGAATTTTACCCCAGAACAAAATATATCTTTGGCGGACACTATTATACTTTGCCAGCCAGTGCTGGGACACCAGATTCAGGGTATTGCTATTTTGGCAAGTGAATTTTACCCCAGAACAAAATATATGTTTTCAGCGGACACTAATATATTTTGCCAGCCATTGCTGGGACACCAGATTCAGGGTATTGCTATTTTGGCAAGTGAATTTTACCCCAGAACAAAATATATGTTTTGACGGACACTATTATACTGTGCCAGCTAGTGCTGAGACACCAGATTCAGGGTATTGCTATTTTGGCAAGTGAATTTTACTCCAGAACAAAATATATGTTTTCGGCGGACACTATTATAGTTTGCCAGCCAGTGTTGGAACACCAGATTCAGGGTATTGCTATTTTGGCAATTGAATTTCAACCCAGAACAAAATATATGTTTTGACTGACACTATTATACTGTGCCAGCCAGTGCTGGGACACCAGATTCAGGGTATTGCTATTTTGGCAAGTGAATTTTACCCCAGAACAAAATATATGTTTTGGCGGACACTATTATAATTTGCCAGCCAGTGCTGGGACACCAGATTCAGGGTATTGCTATTTTGGCAATTGAATTTCACCCCAGAACAAAATATATCGCTGTTACGGACAGATTTAAACAAGGCCTGCAACTGCTGGAACACCAGATTAAGGGTATTGCTATTTTGGCAATTGAATTTCACCCCAGAACAAAATATAAGTTTTGGCGGACACTATTATACTTTGCCAGCCAGTGCTGGGACACCAGATTCAGGGTATTGCTATTTTGGCAATTGAATTTCACCCCAGAACAAAATATATGTTTTTGCGGACACTATTATACTTTGCAAGCAAGTGCTGGGACACCAGATTCAGGGTATTGCTATTTTGGCAATCGAATTTTACCCCAGAACAAAATGTATGTTTTGGCGGTCACAATTATAGTTTGCCAGCCAGTGCTGGGACACCAGATTCAGGGTATTGCTATTTTGGCAATTGAATTTCACCCCAGAACAAAATATACCCTGTTACGGACAGATTCAAACTAGGCCTGCAACTGTTGGAACACCAGATTCAGGGTATTGCTATTTTGGCAATTGAATTTCACCCCAAAACAAAATTTATGTTTTGGCGGACACTATTATACTTTGCCTGCGAGTGCAGTGAAAACACCAGATTAAGGGTATTGCTATTTTGGCAATTGAATTTTACCCCAAAACAAAATATATGTTTTGGCGGACACTATTATACTTTGCCAGCCATTGCTGGGACACCAGATTCTGGGTATTGCTATTTTGGCAATTGAATTTTACCCCAAAACAAAATATATGTTTTGGCGGACACTATTATACTTTGCCAGCCTTTGCTGGGACACCAGATTCTGGGTATTGCTATTTTGGCAATTGAATTTCACCCCAGAACAAAATATTCCCTGTTACGGACTGAAGTAAAAAAGGCTTGCAACTGCTGGAACACCAGATTAAGGGTATTGCTATTTTGGCAATTGAATTTTACACAAAAACAAAATATAAGTTTTGGCGGACACTATTATACTTTGCCAGCCAGTGCTGGGACACCAGATTCAGGGTGTTGCTATTTTGGCAATTGAATTTCACCCCAGAACAAAATATATGTTTTTGCGGACACTATTATACTTTGCAAGCAAGTGCTGGGACACCAGATTCAGTGTATTTCTATTTTGGCAATCGCATTTTACCCCAGAACAAAATATATGTTTTGGCGGTCACAATTATAGTTTGCCAGCAAGTGCTGGGACACCAGATTCAGGGTATTGCTATTTTGGCAATTGAATTTCACCCCAGAACAAAATATACCCTGTTACGGACAGATTCAAACTAGGCCTGCAACTGTTGGAACACCAGATTTAGGGTATTGCTATTTTGGCAATTGAATTTCACCCCAGAACAAAATATATGTTTTGGCGGACACTATTATACTTTGCCAGCCAGTGCTGGGACACCAGATTCAGGGTATTGCTATTTTGGCAATTGAATTTTACCCCAGAACAAAATATATGTTTTGGCGGACACTATTATACTTTGCCAGCCAGTGCTGGGACACCAGATTCAGGGTATTGCTATTTTGGCAATTGAATTTCACTCCTGAACAAAATATATGTTTTGACGGACACTAGTATACTTTGCCAGCCAGTGATGGAACACCAGATTCAGAGTATTGCTATTTTGGCAAGTGAATTTTACCCCCAAACAAAATATATGTTTTTACGGACACTATTATACTTTGCCAGCCAGTGCTGGGACACCAGATTCAGGGTATTGCTATTTTGGCAAGTGAATTTTACCCCAAAACAAAATATATGTTTTGGCGGACACTATTATACTTTGCCAGCCAGTGCTCGGACACCAGATTCAGGGTATTTCTATTTTGGCAATTGAATTTTACCCCAGAACAAAATATATGTTTTGGCGGACACTATTATACTTTGCCAGCCATTGCTGGCACACCAGATTCAGGGTATTGCTATTTTGGCAATTTAATTTCACTCCAGAACAAAATATTTGTTTTGGCGGACACTATTATACTTTGCCAGCCAGTGCTTGGACACCAGATTCAGGGTATTGCTATTTTGGCAAGTGAATTTTACCCCAGAACAAAATATATGTTTTGACGGACACTATTATACTTTGCCAGCCAGTGCTGGGACACCAGATTCAGGGTATTTCTATTTTGGCAAGTGAATTTTACCCCAGAACAAAATATACGTTTTGACGGACACTATTATAGTTTGACAGCCAGTGCTGGGACACCAGATTCAGGGAATTGCTATTTTGGCAATGAAATTTAACACCAGAACAAAATATAGCCTGTTACGGACAGATTTAAACTAGGCCTGCAACTGCCGAAACACCAGATTCAGGGTACTGCTATTTTGGATATTTAATTTCAACCCAGAACAAAATATATGTTTTGACTGACACTATTATACTGTGCCAGCCAGTGCTGGGACACCAGATTCAGGTTATTGCTATTTTGGCAAGTGAATTTTACCCCAGAACAAAATATATGTTTTGGCGGTCACTATTATAATTTGCCAGCCAGTGCTGGGACACTATATTCAGGGTATTGCTATTTTGGCAATTGAATTTCACCCCAGAACAAAATATACCCTGTTACGGACAGATTTAAACAAGGCCTGCAACTGCTGGAACACCAGATTAAGGATATTGCTATTTTGGCAATTGAATTTAACCCCAGAACAAAATATATGTTTTGGCGGACACTATTATACTTTGCCAGCCAGTGCTGGGACACCAGATTCAGGGTATTGCTATTTTGGCAATTGAATTTTACCCCAGAACAAAATATATGTTTTGGCGGACACTATTATACTTTGCCAGCCAGTGCTGGGACACCAGATTCAGGGTATTGCTATTTTGGCAATTGAATTTCACCCCAGAACAAAATATATGTTTTGGCGGACACTATTATACTTTGCCAGCCATTGCTGGGACACCAGATTCTGGGTATTGCTATTTTGGCAATTGAATTTCACCCCAGAACAAAATATACCCTGTTACGGACAGATTTAAACTAGGCCTGCAACTGTTGGAACACCAGATTCAGGGTATTGCTATTTTGGCAATTGAATTTCACCCCAGAAGAAATTATATGTTTTGGCGGACACTATTATACTTTGCCAGCCAGTGCTGGGACACCAGATTCAGGGTGTTGCTATTTTGGCAATTGAATTTCACCCCAGAACAAAATATATGTTTTTGCGGACACTATTATACTTTGCAAGCAAGTGCTGGGACACCAGATTCAGGGTATTGCTATTTTGGCAATCGAATCTTACCCCAGAACAAAATATATGTTTTGGCGGTCACAATTATAGTTTGCCAGCCTGTGCTGGGACACCAGATTCAGGGTATTGCTATTTTGGCAATTGAATTTCACCCCAGAACAAAATATACCCTGTTACGGACAGATTCCAGCTAGGCCTGCAACTGTTGGAACACCAGATTTAGGGTATTGCTATTTTGGCAATTGAATTTCACCCCAGAACAAAATATATGTTTTGGCGGACACTATTATACTTTGCCAGCCAGTGCTGGGACACCAGATTCAATGTATTGCTATTTTGGCAAGTGAATTTTACCCCAGAACAAAATATATGTTTTCGGCGGACACTATTATAGTTTGCCAGCCAGTGCTGGGACACCAGATTCAGGGAATTGCTATTTTGGAAATGAAATTTAACACCAGAACAAAATATAGCCTGTTACGGACAGATTTAAACTAGGCCTGCAACTGCTGGAACACCAGATTCAGGGTACTGCTATTTTGGATATTTAATTTCAACCCAGAACAAAATATATGTTTTGAATGACACTATTATACTGTGCCAGCCAGTGCTGGGACACCAGATTCAGGTTATTGCTATTTTGGCAAGTGAATTTTACCCCAGAACAAAATATATGTTTTGGCGGTCACTATTATAATTTGCCAGCCAGTGCTGGGACACTATATTCAGGGTATTGCTATTTTGGCAATTGAATTTCACCCCAGAACAAAATATACCCTGTTACGGACAGATTTAAACAAGGCCTGCAACTGCTGGAACACCAGATTAAGGATATTGCTATTTTGGCAATTGAATTTAACCCCAGAACAAAATTTATGTTTTGGCGGACACTATTATACTTTGCCTGCCAGTGCTGGGACACCAGATTAAGGGTATTGCTGTTTTGGCAATAGAATTTTACCCCAAAACAAAATATATGTTTTGGTGGAAACTATTATACTTTGCTAGCCTGTGCTGGGACACCAGATTCAGGGTATTGCTATTTTGGCAATTGAATTTCACCCCAGAACAAAATATATGTTTTGGCGGACACTATTATACTTTGCCAGCCATTGCTGGGACACCAGATTCTGGGTATTGCTATTTTGGCAATTGAATTTCACCCCAGAACAAAATATTCCCTGTTACGGACAGATTTAAACAAGGCCTGCAACTGCTGGAACACCAGATTAAGGGTATTGCTATTTTGGCAATTGAATTTCACCACAGAACAAAATATAAGTTTTGGCGGACACTATTATACTTTGCCAGCCAGTGCTGGGACACCAGATTCAGGGTGTTGCTATTTTGGCAATTGAATTTCACCCCAGAACAAAATATATGTTTTTGCGGACACTATTATACTTTGCAAGCAAGTGCTGGGACACCAGATTCAGGGTATTGCTATTTTGGCAATTGAATTTTACCCCAGAACAAAATATATGTTTTGGCAGACACTATTATATTTTGCCAGCCAGTGCTGGGACACCAGATTCAGGGTATTGCTATTTTGGCAATTGAATTTCACTCCAGAACAAAATATATGTTTTGACGGACACTAGTATACTTTGCCAGCCAGTGCTGGGACACCAGATTCAGGGTATTGCTATTTTGGCAAGTGAATTTTACCCCAGAACAAAATATATGTTTTGGCGGACACTATTATACTTTGCCAGCCAGTCCTGGGACACCAGATTAAGGGTATTGCTATTTTGGCAAGTGAATTTTACCCCAGAACAAAATATATGTTTTCGGCGGACACTATTATAGTTTGCCAGCCAGTGCTGGGACACCAGATTCAGGGAATTGCTATTTTGGCAATGACATTTAACACCAGAACAAAATATAGCCTGTTACGGATAGATTTAAACTAGGCCTGCAACTGCAAGAACACCAGATTCAGGGTACTGCTATTTTGGCCATTTAAATTCAACCCAGAACAAAATATATGTTTTGACTGACACTATTATACTGTGCTAGCCAGTGCTGGAACACCAGATTCAGGGTATTGCTATTTTGGCAAGTGAATTTTACCTAAGAACAAAATATATGTTTTCGGCGGACACTATTATAGTTTGCCAGCCAGTGCTGGGACACCAGATTCAGGGAATTGCTATTTTGGCAATGAAATTTAACACCAGAACAAAATATAGCCTGTTACAGACAGATTTAAACTAGGCCTGCAACTGTTGGAACACCAGATTCAGGGTATTGCTATTTTGGCAATTGAATTTCACCCCAGAACAAAATATATGTTTTGGCGGACACTATTATACTTTGCCAGCCATTGCTGGGACACCAGATTCATGGTATTGCTATTTTGGAAATTGAATTTCACCCCAGAACAAAATATTCCCTGTTAGGGACAGATTTAAACAAGGCCTGCAACTGCTGGAAGACCAGATTAAGGGTATTGCTATTTTGGCAATTGAATTTCACCCCAGAACAAAATATATGTTTTCGGCGGACACTAATATAGTTTGCCAGCCAGTGCTGGGACACCAGATTCAGGGAATTGCTATTTTGGCAATGACATTTAACACCAGAACAAAATATAGCCTGTTACGGACAGATTTAAACTAGGCCTGCAACTGCAAGAACACCAGATTCAGGGTATTGCTATTTTGGCAAGTGAATTTTACCCCAGAATAAAATATATCTTTGGCGGACACTATTATACTTTTCCAGCCAGTGCTGGGAGACCAGATTAAGGGTATTGCTATTTTGGCAAGTGAATTTTACCCCAGAACAAAATATATGTTTTCAGCGGACACTATTATACTTTGCCAGCCAGTGCTGGGACACCAGATTAAGGGTATTGCTATTTTTTCAATTGAATTTCTCCCCAGAATAAAATATTCCCTGTTACGGACAGATTTAAACAAGGCCTGCAACTGCTGGAACACCAGATTAAGGGTATTGCTATTTTGGCAATTGAATTTCACCCCAGAACAAAATATAAGTTTTGGCGGACACTATTATACTTTGCCAGCCAGTGCTGGGACACCAGATTCAGGGTATTGCTATTTTGGCAATTGAATTTCACCCCAGAACAAAATATATGTTTTAGCGGACACTATTATACTTTGCCAGCCATTGCTGGGACACCAGATTCAGGGTATTGCTATTTTGGCAATTGAATTTCACTCCAGAACAAAATATATGTTTTGGTGGACACTATTATACTTTGCCAGCCAGTGCTGGGACACCAGATTCAGGGTATTGCTATTTTGGCAAGTGAATTTTACCCCAGAAAAAATATATGTTTTCGGCGGACACTATTATACTTTGCCAGCCAGTGCTGGGACACCAGTTTCAGGGAATTGCTATTTTGGCAATTGAATTTCACTCCAGAACAAAATATATGTTTTGGCGGACACTATTATACTTTGCCAGCCAGTGCTGGGACACCAGATTCAGGGTATTGCTATTTTGGCAAGTGAATTTTACCCCAGAACAAAATATATGTTTTCGGCGGACACTATTATAGTTTGCCAGCCAGTGCTGGGACACCAGATTCAGGGAATTGCTATTTTGGCAATGAAATTTAACACCAGAACAAAATATAGCCTGTTACGGACAGATTTAAACTAGGCCTGCAACTGCTGAAACACCAGATTCAGGGTACTGTTATTTTGGCCATTTAATTTCAAACCAGAAGAAAATATATGTTTTGACTGACACTATTATACTGTGCCAGCCAGTGCTGGGACACCAGATTCAGGGTATTGCTATTTTGGCAAGTGAATTTTACCCCAGAACAAAATATATGTTTTGGCGGACACTATTATAATTTGCCAGCCAGTGCTGGGACACTATATTCAGGGTATTGCTATTTTGGCAATTGAATTTCACCCCAGAACAAAATATACCCTGTTACGGACAGATTTAAACGAGGCCTGCAACTGCTGGAACACCAGATTAAGGATATTGCTATTTTGGCAATTGAATTTCACCCCAGAACAAAATATACCCTGTTACGGACAGATTCAAACTAGGCCTGCAACTGTTGGAACACCAGATTCAGGGTATTGATATTTTGGCAATTGAATTTCACCCCAGAACAAAATTTATGTTTTGGCGGACACTATTATACTTTGCCTGCCAGTGCTGGGACACCAGATTAAGGGTATTGCTATTTTGGCAATTGAATTTTACCCCAAAACAAAATATATGTTTTGGCGGACACTATTATACTTTGCTAGCCTGTGCTGGGACACCAGATTCAGGGTATTGCTATTTTGGCAATTGAATTTCACCCCAGAACAAAATATATGTTTTGGCGGACACTATTATACTTTGCCAGCCATTGCTGGGACACCAGATTCTGGGTATTGCTATTTTGGCAATTGAATTTCACCCCAGAACAAAATATATGTTTTTGCGGACACTATTATACTTTGCAAGCAAGTGCTCGGACACCAGATTCAGGGTACTGCTAATTTGGCAATCGAATTTTACCTCAGAACAAAATATATGTTTTGGCGGTCACAATTATAGTTTGCCAGCCAGTGCTGGGACACCAGATTCAGAATATTGCTATTTTGGCAATTGAATTTCACCCCAGAACAAAATATACCCTGTTACGGACAGATTCAAACTAGGCCTGCAACTGTTGGAACACCAGATTCAGGGTATTGCTATTTTGGCAATTGAATTTCACCCCAGAACAAAATATATGTTTTGGCGGACACTATTATACTTTGCCAGCAAGTGCAGGGACACCAGATTCAGGGTATTGCTATTTTGGCAATTGAATTTCACTCCAGAACAAAATATATGTTTTGACGGACACTATTATACTTTGCCAGCCAGTGCTGGGACACCAGATTCAGGGTATTGCTATTTTGGCAAGTGAATTTTACCCCAGAACAAAATATATGTTTTGACGGACACTATTATACTTTGCCAGCTATTGCTGGGACAACAGATTCTGGGTATTGCTATTTTGGCAATTGAATTTCACCCCAGAACAAAATATACCCTGTTACAGACAGATTTAAACTAGGCCTGCAACTGTTGGAACACCAGATTCAGGGTATTGCTATTTTGGCAATTGAATTTCACCCCAGAACAAAATATATGTTTTGGCGGACACTATTATACTTTGCCAGCCAGTGCTGGGACACCAGATTCAGGGTATTGCTATTTTGGCAATTGAATTTCACCCCAGAACAAAATATTCCCTGTTACGGACAGATTTAAACAAGGCCTGCAACTGTTGGAACACCAGATTAAGGGTATTGCTATTTTGGCAATTGAATTTCACCCCAGAACAAAATATATGTTTTGGCGGACACTATTATACTTTGCCAGCCAGTGCTGGGACACCAGATTCAGGGTATTGCTATTTTGGCAATTGAATTTCACCCCAGAACAAAATATATGTTTTAGCGGACACTATTATACTTTGCCAGCCAGTGCTGGGACACCAGATTCAGGGTATTGCTATTTTGGCAATTGAATTTCACCCCAGAACAAAATATATGTTTTGGCGGACACTATTATACTTTGCCAGCCAGTGCTGGGACACCAGATTCAGGGTATTGCTATTTTGGCAATTGAATTTCACCCCAGAACAAAATATACCCTGTTACGGACACGATTTAAACTAGGCCTGCAACTGCTGGAACACCAGATTAAGGGTATTGCTATTTTGGCAATTGAATTTCACCCCAGAACAAAATATATGTTTTGGCGGACACTATTATACTTTGCCAGCCAGTGCTGGGACACCAGATTCAGGGTATTGCTATTTTGGCAATTGAATTTTACCCCAGAACAAAATATATGTTTTGGCGGACACTATTATACTTTGCCAGCCAGTGCTGGGACACCAGATTCAGGGTATTGCTATTTTGGCAATTGAATTTCACCCCAGAACAAAATATATGTTTTGACGGACACTATTATACTTTGCCAGCCACTGCTGGGACACCAGATTCAGGGTATTGCTATTTTGGCAATTGAATTTCACCCCAGAACAAAATATATGTTTTGGCGGACACTATTATACTTTGCCAGCCAGTGCTGGGACACCAGATTCAGGGTATTGCTATTTTGGCAATTGAATTTCACCCCAGAACAAAATATATGTTTTGGCGGACACTATTATACTTTGCCAGCCAGTGCTGGGACACCAGATTCAGGGTATTGCTATTTTGGCAATTGAATTTCACCCCAGAACAAAATATATGTTTTGGCGGACACTATTATACTTTGCCAGCCAGTGCTGGGACACCAGATTCAGGGTATTGCTATTTTGGCAATTGAATTTCACCCCAGAACAAAATATATGTTGTTGACGGACACATATTATACTTTGCCAGCAAGTGCTGGGACACCAGATTCAGGGTATTGCTATTTTGGCAATTGAATTTCACCCCAGAACAAAATATATGTTTTGGCGGACACTATTATACTTTGCCAGCCAGTGCTGGGACACCAGATTCAGGGTATTGCTATTTTGGCAATTGAATTTCACCCCAGAACAAAATATATGTTTTGGCGGACACTATTATACTTTGCCAGCCAGTGCTGGGACACCAGATTCAGGGTATTGCTATTTTGGCAATTGAATTTCACCCCAGAACAAAATATATGTTTTGGCGGACACTATTATACTTTGCCAGCAAGTGCTGGGACACCAGATTCAGGGTATTGCTATTTTGGCAATTGAATTTCACCCCAGAACAAAATATATGTTGTTGACGGACACTATTCATACTTTGCCAGCCAGTGCTGGGACACCAGATTCAGGGTATTGCTATTTTGGCAATTGAATTTCACCCCAGAACAAAATATATGTTTTGGCGGACACTATTATACTTTGCCAGCCAGTGCTGGGACACCAGATTCAGGGTATTGCTATTTTGGCAATTGAATTTTACCCCAGAACAAAATATATGTTTTGGCAGACACTATTATATTTTGCCAGCCAGTGCTGGGACACCAGATTCAGGGTATTGCTATTTTGGCAATTGAATTTCACTCCAGAACAAAATATATGTTTTGACGGACACTAGTATACTTTGCCAGCCAGTGCTGGGACACCAGATTCAGGGTATTGCTATTTTGGCAAGTGAATTTTACCCCGAACAAAATATATGTTTTGACGGACACTATTATACTTTGCCAGCCAGTGCTGAGACACCAGACTCAGGGTATTGCTATTTTGGCAAGTGAATTTTACCCCAGAACAAAATATATGTTTTGGCGGACACTATTATACTTTGCCAGCCAGTGCTGGGACACCAGATTCAGGGTATTGCTATTTTGGCAATTGAATTTTACCCCAGAACAAAATATATGTTTTGGCGGACACTATTATCCTTTGCCAGCCATTGCTGGGACACCAGATTCAGGGTATTGCTATTTTGGCAATTGAATTTCACTCCAGAACAAAATATATGTTTTGGCGGACACTATTATACTTTGCCAGCCAGTGCTGGGACACCAGATTCAGGGTATTGCTATTTTGGCAAGTGAATTTTACCCCAGAACAAAATATATGTTTTGGCGGACACTATTATACTTTGCCAGCCAGTCCTGGGACACCAGATTCAGGGTATTGCTATTTTGGCAAGTGAATTTTACCCCAGAACAAAATATATGTTTTCGGCGGACACTATTATAGTTTGCCAGCCAGTGCTGGGACACCAGATTCAGGGAATTGCTATTTTGGCAATGACATTTAACACCAGAACAAAATATAGCCTGTTACGGACAGATTTAAACTAGGCCTGCAACTGCAAGAACACCAGATTCAGGGTACTGCTATTTTGGCCATTTAAATTCAACCCAGAACAAAATATATGTTTTGACTGACACTATTATACTGTGCCAGCCAGTGCTGGAACACCAGATTCAGGGTATTGCTACTTTGGCAAGTGAATTTTACCCCAGAACAAAATATATGTTTTGGCGGACACTATTATACTTTGCCAGCCAGTGCTGGGACACCAGATTCAGGGAATTGCTATTTTGGCAATGAAATTTAACACCAGAACAAAATATAGCCTGTTACGGACAGATTTAAACTAGGCCTGCAACTGCCGGAACACCAGATTCAGGGTACTGCTATTTTGGCAATTGAATTTCACCCCAGAACAAAATATATGTTTTGGCGGACACTATTATACTTTGCCAGCCAGTGCTCGACACCAGATTCAGGGTATTGCTATTTTGGCAAGTGAATTTTACCCCAGAACAAAATATATGTTTTCGGCGGACACTATTATAGTTTGCCAGCCAGTGCTGGGACACCAGATTCAGGGAATTGCTATTTTGGAAATGAAATTTAACACCAGAACAAAATATAGCCTGTTACGGACAGATTTAAACTAGGCCTGCAACTGCCGGAACACCAGATTCAGGGTACTGCTATTTTGGATATTTAATTTCAACCCAGAACAAAATATATGTTTTGAATGACACTATTATACTGTGCCAGCCAGTGCTGGGACACCAGATTCAGGTTATTGCTATTTTGGCAAGTGAATTTTACCCCAGAACAAAATATATGTTTTGGCGGTCACTATTATAATTTGCCAGCCAGTGCTGGGACACTATATTCAGGGTATTGCTATTTTGGCAATTGAATTTCACCCCAGAACAAAATATACCCTGTTACGGACAGATTTAAACAAGGCCTGCAACTGCTGGAACACCAGATTAAGGATATTGCTATTTTGGCAATTGAATTTAACCCCAGAACAAAATTTATGTTTTGGCGGACACTATTATACTTTGCCTGCCAGTGCTGGGACACCAGATTAAGGGTATTGCTGTTTTGGCAATAGAATTTTACCCCAAAACAAAATATATGTTTTGGTGGAAACTATTATACTTTGCTAGCCTGTGCTGGGACACCAGATTCAGGGTATTGCTATTTTGGCAATTGAATTTCACCCCAGAACAAAATATATGTTTTGGCGGACACTATTATACTTTGCCAGCCATTGCTGGGACACCAGATTCTGGGTATTGCTATTTTGGCAATTGAATTTCACCCCAGAACAAAATATTCCCTGTTACGGACAGATTTAAACAAGGCCTGCAACTGCTGGAACACCAGATTAAGGGTATTGCTATTTTGGCAATTGAATTTCACCCCAGAACAAAATATAAGTTTTGGCGGACACTATTATACTTTGCCAGCCAGTGCTGGGACACCAGATTCAGGGTGTTGCTATTTTGGCAATTGAATTTCACCCCAGAACAAAATATATGTTTTTGCGGACACTATTATACTTTGCAAGCAAGTGCTGGGACACCAGATTCAGGGTATTTCTATTTTGGCAATCGCATTTTACCCCAGAACAAAATATATGTTTTGGCGGTCACAATTATAGTTTGCCAGCAAGTGCTGGGACACCAGATTCAGGGTATTGCTATTTTGGCAATTGAATTTCACCCCAGAACAAAATATACCCTGTTACGGACAGATTCAAACTAGGCCTGCAACTGTTGGAACACCAGATTTAGGGTATTGCTATTTTGGCAATTGAATTTCACCCCAGAACAAAATATATGTTTTGGCGGACACTATTATACTTTGCCAGCCAGTGCTGGGACACCAGATTCAGGGTATTGCTATTTTGGCAATTGAATTTTACCCCAGAACAAAATATATGTTTTGGCAGACACTATTATATTTTGCCAGCCAGTGCTGGGACACCAGATTCAGGGTATTGCTATTTTGGCAATTGAATTTCACTCCAGAACAAAATATATGTTTTGACGGACACTAGTATACTTTGCCAGCCAGTGCTGGGACACCAGATTCAGGGTATTGCTATTTTGGCAAGTGAATTTTACCCCAGAACAAAATATATGTTTTGGCGGACACTATTATACTTTGCCAGCCAGTGCTGGGACACCAGATTCAGGGTATTGCTATTTTGGCAAGTGAATTTTACCCCAGAACAAAATATATGTTTTGGCGGACACTATTATACTTTGCCAGCCAGTGCTGGGACACCAGATTCAGGGTATTGCTATTTTGGCAATTGAATTTTACCCCAGAACAAAATATAT
>JAKVIS010001634.1:0-30823 GCA_033119425.1 Bufotes viridis
GAAGACAGTAACAAACAAATAAACAATCTCCAGCAGAGACAGACTCTATCCAGTCACGAGCAGAGAAGATGATCCCAACAACGTACAGTCCACGCCAGACAAGAGCCCTCCCACAGCAATACCACAAACGATCTCCCTTCAAAGGTCAGAATAGCACTGGAAGTAAGGACTATATCTGGCAATGACTGCAAGTGAAACTGAAACTAATATAGTAGCTGGGAGTGGCAGACAGCACTCACCTGGAGAAGAATGCCTACAAACCTCCCAGTCAGGACAAAAAGGTTCACAAGGCAAAACCCGGATGACATACTCCTGAACCATGAAGCAACCTGGCTAGCTATCGCGAGTAGCAAGTCGCGCGACCTTCTTCCCAGACCTATCTGGACTCAGTCACAGTCGTGACAAGCACCCAGACGGAGGAGAGGCTTCACAGCAGAGAATCATGCATTTAGATCACCCACCACAGGAGTAGGCCACCATTTATCGGGACCCCGCAACCATGTCAGATGGCACAAACATCAGCTTCACATCACTCCAGCACAAGAGAAGGCCACTTTGAGAGACTCTTGACCCCTGCACCCAGACGGAGGAGAGAGGTTTTCACAGCAGAGAATCATGCATTTAGATCACCCACCACAGGAGTAGGCCACCATTTAATGGGACCCCGGCAACCATGTCAGATGGCACAAACATCAGCCTCACATCACCCAGCACAAGAGAAGGCCACTTTAGAGACTTTGACCTCTGCAGCCCACACGGAGGAGAGAGGTCCCACAGCAGAGATTCAGGCATTTATATCAGCCAGCACAGGAGAAGGCCGCTTTCAGTGACTTAGGCCTTAGCACCGACACAGAGGAGACAGGTCAGATAGCACAAGCATCAGTTTTACATCAACCACCACAGGAGAAGGGCACTTTTAGAGACCTTGACCCCTGCAGCCAGACAGAGAGGAGAGAGGTCCCACAGCAGAGAATCAGGCATTTCGATCACCCACCACAGGAGAAGGCCGCTTCAGTGACTTTGGCCCCTGCACCCACACAAAGGGAGACATGTCAGACAGCACAAGTATAACATTCATATCACCCAGCACAGGAGAAGGACACTTTCATGTACTTTTGGCCCCGGCACCCAGACAGAGGGAAGGTTCATTCAACTCTGGGTTGCACCTCAAGATCCTACTTAATTTCAAAAATTGATTTTTCAATGAAGAAGTGGCCAGGAGTACAAGACAACATGGTTTAAGGCAGTTATTAAGGACTACTCTGCACAAGGGAGGGTCAGGTCTTGTGGGATCCATGCCTGGTTCATTTTTATAAACGCCAGCTTGTCCACGTTGGCTGCGGACAGGCGGCTGCGTTTGTCAGTAACGACGCCCTGCCGTGCTGAATACACGTTCAGATAAAACGCTGGCCGCCGGGCAGGCCAGCACCTCCAAGGCATAACATGCTAATTCTGGCCACGTGGACAATTTGGAAACCCAGAAGTTGAATGGGGCCGAACCATCCGTCAGTACGTGGAGTTGTGTGCAGACGTACTGTTCAACCATGTTAGTGAAATGTTGCCTCCTGCTAACACGCTCCGTATCAGGTGGTGGGGCAGTTAGCTGTGGCGTGGAGACAAAACTTTTCCACATTTCTGCCATGCTAACCCTGCCCTCAGAGGAGCTGGCCGTGACACTGCTGCGTGGGCGACCTCTAGCTCCCTCCTCTGCCTTGGCCTTCCACCTGTTCCCTGTGACAGTTGGGAATGCTCCCAGGAGCGCTGCCTTTACCAGTGTGCGCTTTTGTACTCTCACAAGATCTTCCTATCACGCTCCAGGTGCAGGAAGCAAGGATGGCACAAACATCAGCTTCACATCACCCAGCACAAGAGAAGGCCACTTTGAAGACTTTGACCCCTGCACCCAGACGGAGGAGAGAGGTTTTCACAGCAGAGAATCAGGCATTTAGATCACCCACCACAGGAGTAGGCCACCATTTAATGGGACCCGGCAACCATGTCAGATGGCACAAACATCAGCTTCACATCACCCAGCACAAAGAAGGCCACTTTTAGAGACTTTGACCCCTGCAGCCACACGGAGAGAGGGGTCCCACAGCAGAGATTCAGGCATTTATATCAGCCAGCACAGGAGAAGGCCGCTTTCAGTGACTTAGGCCTTAGCACCGACACAGAGGAGACAGGTCAGATAGCACAAGCATCAGTTTTACATCAACCACCACAGGAGAAGGGCACTTTTAGAGACCTTGACCCCTGCAGCCACACGGAGAGAGAGGTCCCACAGCAGAGAATCAGGCATTTCGATCACCCACCACAGGAGAAGGCCGCTTTCAGTGACTTTGGCCCCCTGCACCCACACAAAGGAGACATGTCAGACAGCACAAGTATAACATTCATATCACCCAGCACAGGAGAAGGACACTTTCATGTACTTTGGCCCGGCACCCAGACAGAGGAAGGTTCATTCAACTCTGGGTTGCACCCCAAGATCCTACTTAATTTCAAAAATTGATTTTTCAATGAAGAAGTGGCCAGGAGTACAAGACAACATGGTTTAAGGCAGTTATTAAGGACTACTCTGCACAAGGGAGGGTCAGGTCTTGTGGGATCCATGCCTGGTTCATTTTATAACGTCAGCTTGTCCCACGTTGGCTGCGGACAGGCGGCTGCGTTTGTCAGTAATGGCGCCCCCTGCCGTGCTGAATACACGTTCAGATAAAGCGCTGGCCGCCGGGCAGGCTAGCACCTCAAAGCATAACATGCTAATTCTGGCCACGTGGACAATTTGGAAACCCAGAAGTTGAATGGGGCCGAACCATCCGTCAGTGCGTGGAGTTGTGTGCAGGCGTGCTGTTCAACCATGTTAGTGAAATGTTGCCTCCTGCTAACACGTTCCGTATCAGGTGGTGGGGCAGTTAGCTGTGGCGTGGAGACAAAACTTTTCCACATTTCTGCCATGCTAACCCTGCCCTCAGAGGAGCTGGCCGTGACACTGCTGCGTGGGCGACCTCTAGCTCCTCCTCTGCCTGGCCTTGGCCTTCCACCTGTTCCCCTGTGACAGTTGGGAATGCTCTCAGGAGCGCGTCTACCAGTGTGCGCTTGTACTCGCGCATCTTCCTATCACGCTCCAGTGCAGGAAGTAAAGTGGGCACATTGTCTTTGTACCGTGGATCAGCAGGGTGGCCACCCAGTAGTCAGCACACGTTAAAATGTGGGCAACTCTGCTGTCGTTGCGCAGGCACTGCAGCATGTAATCGCTCATGTGTGCCAGGCTCCCCAGAGGTAAGGACAAGCTGTCCTCTGTGGGAGGCGTATCGTCATCATCCTCTGTATCCCCCAGCCACGCACCAGGGATGTGCCTGCGCTGTGCTGGAGTGCCACCCGCTGTGAACCTGCTTCATCCTCATCCTCCTCCACCTCCTCCTCATCCTCCTCGTCCTCCAGTAGTGGTCCCTGGCTGGCCACATTTGTACCTGCCCTCTGCTGTTGCAAAAAACCTCCCCTCTGAGCCACTTCTAACAGACTGGCCTGAAAGTGCTAAAAACGACCCGTCATCCTCCTCCTCCTCCTCCTGGCCCTGGCCCACCTCCTCTTCCATCCATCGCCCTAAGCGTTTTCTCTAGGAGACATAGAATTGGTATTGTCACGCTGATAACAGTGGCATCGCCACTGGCCATGTTGGTGGCGTACTCGAAACAGCGCAACAGGGCACACAGGTCTCGCATGGAGGCCCAATCATTGGTGGTGAAGTGGTGCTGTTCCGCAGTGCGACTGACCCGTGCGTGCTGCAGCTGAAACTCCACTATGGCCTGCTGCTGCTCGCACAGTCTCTCCAGCATGTGCAAGGTGGAGTTCCACCGGGTGGGCACGTCGCATATTAGGCGGTGAGCGGGAAGGCCGAAGTTCCGCTGTAGCGCTGACAGGCGAGCAGCGGCAGGATGTGAACGCCGGAGCGCGCACAGGCGGCCCGCACTTTATGCAGCAGCTCTGACATGTCTGGGTAGTTGTGAATGAACTTTTGCACCACCAAATTCAGCACATGCGCCAGGCAAGGGATGTGCGTCAAACCGGCTAGTCCCAGAGCTGCCACGAGATTTCGCCCATTATCGCACACCACCAGGCCGGGCTTGAGGCCCACGGCAGCAACCACTGGTCGGTCTGTTGTTCAATACCCCGCCACAACTCCTGCGCGGTGTGGGGCCTGTCCCCCAAACATATGAGTTTCAGAATGGCCTGCTGACGTTTACCCGGGCTGTGCTGAAGTTGGTGGTGAAAGGTGTGTGGCTGACTGGATGAGCTGGTGGAAGCAGAGGAGGAGGAGGAGGAAGCCGAGTAGGAGGAGGAGGCTACAGGAGGCAAAGAATGATGCCCTGTGATCCTTGGCGGCGGAAGGACGTGCGCCAAGGAACTCTCCGCCTGGGGCCCAGCCGCCACTACATTTACCCAGTGTTGCAGTTAGGGAGATATAGCGTCCTGGCCGTGCTTACTGGTCCACGTATCTGTGGTTAGGTGGACCTTGCCACAAATGGCGTTGCGCAGTGCACACTTGATTTTATCGGACACTTGCATGTGCAGGGAAGGCACGGCTGTCTTGGAGAAGTAGTGGCGGCTGGGAACCACATACTGGGGGACAGCCATGGCCATCAGCTGTTTGAAGCTGTCTGTGTCCACCAGCCGGAATGACAGCATTTCAAAGGCCAGTAGTTTAGAAATGCTGGCATTCAGGCCAAGGAGCTCGAGGGTGACTAGGTGGGAATTTGCGCTTCCTCTCAAAGGTTTGAGAGATGGAGAGCTGAGCAGCTGCTGTGTGAAATAGTGGAGACGCTAGGTGACGGTGGCGGTGGTGGTGGTGGTGTCGGTGGCACATCCTCTGTTTGCTGCTCGGCAGGTGGCAACATTCCTCTCGAGGCGGAAGCCGAGGCAGCAGCGGTAGAGGGAGCAGGGGAGCCTGAGCGGGTTCCTTGTTTTTAGGTGTGTACTCCACTGCAGTTCATGCTTTGCATGTAGATGCCTGATCATGCAGGTGGTGCTCAGGTTAAGAACGTTAATGCCTCGCCTCAGGGTCTGATGGCACAGCGTGCAAACCACTCTGGTCTTGTCCTCAGCACATTGTTTGAAGAAGTGCCATGCCAGGGAACTCCTTGAAGATGCCTTTGGGGTGCTGGGTCCCTGTTGGCGCTGGCCAATAGCAGGCAAACTCTCTGGACGGCGGCTGTTCTGCTTTTGCCCCCTGCTCCCTCTTTGGCTTCGCTGTTGTCTCGGTCTCACCACTGCCTCTTCCTCTGAACTATTTAAGTCAGCGGCACGACCTTCAGTCCATGTGGGGTCCTAAGACCTCATCGTCCTCTGCATCGTCTTCCACCCAGTCTTCCTCCCTGACCTCCTCCTGTTCAGTCTGCACACTGCAATAAGACGCGGCAGTGGGCACCTGTGTTTCGTCATCATCAGACACTCGGTCACTCTGCTGTGGTGGTATTCCCATGTCCTCATCATCTGGATACATAAGTGGTTGTGTGTCAGTGCATGGAATGTCTTCCACCGCTGGGGAAGGGCTAGGTGGACGCCCCTGGAAACCGTGGGAGCAGAGTCTTCAAACAGAATAAGAGACTGCTGCATAACTTGAGGCTCAGCCAGTTTCCCTGATATGCATGGGGGTGATGTGACAGACTGATGGGCTTGGTTTTCCGGTGCCACCTGTGCGCTTTCCGCAGAAGACTGGGCGGAAGACAATGTGGTGGGGAGATATAATTCCTTTTTACAGGAGTAAAAACGTGAGGCCTAGTGTTTTTGGTCTACCAAACACCAGATTGATTAAATTGGCCTTTTTTTCACCAAAATTACAACACTGGACATTAATGCCTTTTGGCGGTATTAATTACAAGAAAACTGCTGCAAATTTGACATCAGAATTTTTTAAAATGCTAGTTTTGATACATAGATTCCCACACGGGGAGATATAATTCCTTTTTACAAGAGTAAAAGCGTGAGGCCTAGTGTTTCTGGTCTAACAAACACCAGATTGATTAAATTGGCCTTTTTTCCAGCAAAATTACAACACTGGACAATAATGCCTTTTGGCGGTATTATTTACAAGAAAACTGCTGCAAGGTGGACACCAGAATTTTTTAATATGCTAGTTTTGGTACATAGGTTCCCACATGGGAGATATAATTCCTTTTACAGGAGTAAAAACGTGAGGCCTAGTGTTTCTGGTCTAACAAACACCAGATTGATTAAATTGGCCTTTTTTTCACCAAAATTACAACACTGGACAATAATGCCTTTTGGCGGTATTATTTACAAGAATACTGCTGCAAATAGGACATCTGACGTTTTAAATTGCTAGTTTGGGTACATAGATTCCCACACGGGAGATATAATTCCTTTTACAGGAGTAAAATCGTGAGGCCTAGTGTTTTTGGTCTACCAAACACCAGATTGATTAAATTGGCCTTTTTTCACCAAAATTACAACACTGGACAATAATGCCTTTGGCGGTATTAATTACAAGAAAACTGCTGCAAATTTGACATCAGAATTTTTTAAAATGCTAGTTTTGGTACATAGATTCCCACACGGGGAGATATAATTCCCTTTTACAGGAGTAAAAACGTGAGGCCTAGTGTTTCTGGTCTAACAAACACCAGATTGATTAAATTGGCCTTTTTTCAGCAAAATTACAACACTGGACAATAATGCCTTTTGGCGGTATTATTTACAAGAAAACTGCTGCAAAGTGGACACCAGAATTTTTAATATGCTAGTTTTGGTACATAGGTTCCCACATGGGAGATATAATTCCTTTTACAGGAGTAAGAAACGTGAGGCCTAGTGTTTCTGGTCTAACAAACACCAGATTGATTAAATTGGCCTTTTTTCAGCAAAATTACAACACTGGACAATAATGCCTTTTGGCGGTAGTATTTACAAGATAAACTGCTGCAAGGTGGACATCAGAATTTTTAATATGCTAGTTTTTGGTACATAGGTTCCCACATGGGAGATATAATTCCCTTTTACAGGAGTAAAAGCGTGAGGCCTAGTGTTTCTGGTCTAACAAACACCAGATTGATTAAATTGGCCTTTTTTTCACCAAAATTACAACACTGGACAATAATGCCTTTTAGGCGGTATTATTTACAAGAATACTGCTGCAAATAGGACATCTGACGTTTTAAATTGCTAGTTTGGGTACATAGATTCCCACACGAGGAGATATAATTCCTTTTACAGGAGTAAAATTGTGAGGCCTAGTGTTTTTGGTCTACCAAACACCAGATTGATTAAATTGGCCTTTTTTCACCAAAATTACAACACTGGACAATAATGCCTTTTGGCGGTATTAATTACAAGAAAACTGCTGCAAATTTGACATCAGAATTTTTTAAAATGCTAGTTTTGATACATAGATTCCCACACGGGGAGATATAATTCCCTTTTACAGGAGTAAAAACGTGAGGCCTAGTGTTTCTGGTCTAACAAACACCAGATTGATTAAATTGGCCTTTTTTTCACCAAAATTACAACACTGGACAATAATGCCTTTTGGCGGTATTATTTACAAGAAAACTGCTGCAAAGTGGACACCAGAATTTTTAATATGCTAGTTTTGGTACATAGGTTCCCACATGGGGAGATATAATTCCTTTTTACAGGAGTAAAAATGGGAGGCCTAGTGTTTCAGGTCTAACAAACACCAGATTGATTAAATTGGCATTTTTTTCACCAAAATTACAACACTGGACAATAATGCCTTTTGGCGGTATTATTTACAAGAATACTACTGCAAATTTGAGATCTGACGTTTTAAAATGCTAGTTTGGGTACATAGTTTCCCACACGGGGAGATATAATTCCTTTTTACAGGAGTAAAAACGTGAGGCCTAGTGTTTTTGGTCTAACAAACACCAGATTGATTAAATTGGCCTTTTTTTCACCAAAATTACAACACTGGACAATAATGCCTTTTGGCGGTATTAATTACAAGAAAACTGCTGCAAATTTGACATCAGAATTTTTTAAAATGCTAGTTTTGGTACATAGATTCCCACACGGGGAGATATAATTCCTTTTTACAGGAGTAAAAACGTGAGGCCTATTGTTTTTGGTCTACCAAACACCAGTTTGATTAAATTGGCCTTTTTTTCACCAAAATTACAACACTGGACAATAATGCCTTTTGGCGGTATTATTTACAAGAAAACTGCTGCAAAGTGGACACCCAGAATTTTTAATATGCTAGTTTTGGTACATAGATTCCCACACGGGAGATATAATTCCTTTTACAAGAGTAAAAACGTGAGGCCTAGTGTTTTTGGTCTACCAAACACCAGATTGATTAAATTGGCCTTGTTTTCAGCAAAGTACAACACTGGACAATAATGCCTTTTAGGCGGTATTATTTACAAGAAAACTGCTGCAAAGTGGACACCAGAATTTTTAATATGCTAGTTTTGGTACATAGGTTCCCACATGGGGAGATATAATTCCTTTTACAGGAGTAAAAACGTGAGGCCTAGTGTTTCTGGTCTAACAAACACCAGATTGATTAAATTGGCATTTTTTCAGCAAAATTACAACACTGGACAATAATGCCTTTTGGCGGTATTATTTACAAGAAAACTGCTGCAAGGTGGACACCAGAATTTTTAATATGCTAGTTTTGGTACATAGGTTCCCACATGGGGAGATATAATTCCTTTTACAGGAGTAAAACGTGAGGCCTAGTGTTTCTGGTCTAACAAACACCAGATTGATTAAATTGGCCTTTTTTCACCAAAATTACAACACTGGACAATAATGCCTTTTGGTGGTATTATTTACAAGAATACTGCTGCAAATAGGACATCTGACGTTTTAAAATGCTAGTTTGGGTACATAGATTCCCACACGGGAGATATAATTCCTTTTACAGGAGTAAAGCGTGAGGCCTAGTGTTTTTGGTCTACCAAACACCAGATTGATTAAATTGGCCTTTTTTTCACCAAAATTACAACACTGGACAATAATGCCTTTTGGCGGTATTATTTACAAGAAAACTGCTGCAAAGTGGACACCAGAATTTTTAATATGCTAGTTTTGGTACATACATTCCCACATGGGGAGATATAATTCCTTTTTACAGGAGTAAAAACGTGAGGCCTAGTGTTTCTGGTCTAACAAACACCAGATTGATTAAATTGGCCTTTTTTTTAGCAAAATTACAACACTGGACAATAATGCCTTTTGGCGGTATTATTTACAAGAAAACTGCTGCAAAGTGGACACCAGAATTTTTAATATGCTAGTTTTGGTACATAGATTCCCACACGGGGAGATATAATTCCTTTTTACAGGAGTAAAAATGGGAGGCCTAGTGTTTCTGGTCTAACAAACACCAGATTGATTAAATTGGCCTTTTTTTCACCAAAATTACAACACTGGACAATAATGCCTTTTGGCGGTATTATTTACAAGAAAACTGCTGCAAATAGGACATCTGACGTTTTAAAATGCTAGTTTGGGTACATAGATTCCCACACGGGGAGATATAATTCCTTTTTACAGGAGTAAAAACATGAGGCCTAGTGTTTTTGGTCTACCAAACACCAGATTGATTAAATTGGCCTTTTTTTCACCAAAATTACAACACTGGACAATAATGCCTTTTGGCGGTATTATTTACAAGAAAAATGCTGCAAAGTGGACACCAGAATTTTTAATATGCTAGTTTTGGTACATAGATTCCCACACGGGGAGATATAATTCCTTTTACAGGAGTAAAAACGTGAGGCCTAGTGTTTTTGGTCTACCAAACACCAGATTGATTAAATTGGCCTTTTTTTCACCAAAAGTACAACACTGGACAATAATGCCTTTTGGCGGTATTAATTACAAGAAAACTGCTGCAAATTTGACATCAGAATTTTTAATATGCTAGTTTTAGTACATAGATTCCCACATGGGGAGATATAATTCCTTTTTACAGGAGTAAAAACGTGAGGCCTAGTGTTTTTGGTCTAACAAACACCAGATTGATTAAATTGGCCTTTTTTTCACCAAAATTACAACACTGGACAATAATGCCTTTTGGCGGTATTAATTACAAGAAAACTGCTGCAAATTTGACATCAGAATTTTTTAAAATGCTAGTTTTGGTACATAGATTCCCACACGGGGAGATATAATTCCTTTTTACAGGAGTAAAAACGTGAGGCCTATTGTTTTTGGTCTACCAAACACCAGTTTGATTAAATTGGCCTTTTTTTCACCAAAATTACAACACTGGACAATAATGCCTTTTGGCGGTATTATTTACAAGAAAACTGCTGCAAAGTGGACACCAGAATTTTTAATATGCTAGTTTTGGTACATAGATTCCCACACGGGGAGATATAATTCCTTTTTACAAGAGTAAAAACGTGAGGCCTAGTGTTTTTGGTCTACCAAACACCAGATTGATTAAATTGGCCTTGTTTTCAGCAAAATTACAACACTGGACAATAATGCCTTTTGGCGGTATTATTTACAAGAAAACTGCTGCAAAGTGGACACCAGAATTTTTAATATGCTAGTTTTGGTACATAGGTTCCCACATGGGGAGATATAATTCCCTTTTACAGGAGTAAAAACGTGAGGCCTAGTGTTTCTGGTCTAACAAACACCAGATTGATTAAATTGGCATTTTTTTCAGCAAAATTACAACACTGGACAATAATGCCTTTTGGCGGTATTATTTACAAGAAAACTGCTGCAAGGTGGACACCAGAATTTTTAATATGCTAGTTTTGGTACATAGGTTCCCACATGGGGAGATATAATTCCTTTTTACAGGAGTAAAAACGTGAGGCCTAGTGTTTCTGGTCTAACAAACACCAGATTGATTAAATTGGCCTTTTTTTCACCAAAATTACAACACTGGACAATAATGCCTTTTGGCGGTATTATTTACAAGAATACTGCTGCAAATAGGACATCTGACGTTTTAAATTGCTAGTTTGGGTACATAGATTCCCACACGGGGAGATATAATTCCTTTTTACAGGAGTAAAATTGTGAGGCCTAGTGTTTTTGGTCTACCAAACACCAGATTGATTAAATTGGCCTTTTTTTCACCAAAATTACAACACTGGACAATAATGCCTTTTGGCGGTATTATTTACAAGAATACTGCTGCAAATAGGACATCTGACGTTTTAAATTGCTAGTTTGGGTACATAGATTCCCACACGGGGAGATATAATTCCTTTTTACAGGAGTAAAATTGTGAGGCCTAGTGTTTTTGGTCTACCAAACACCAGATTGATTAAATTGGCCTTTTTTTCACCAAAATTACAACACTGGACAATAATGCCTTTTGGCGGTATTAATTACAAGAAAACTGCTGCAAATTTGACATCAGAATTTTTTAAAATGCTAGTTTTGGTACATAGATTCCCACACGGGAGATATAATTCCCTTTTACAGGAGTAAAAACGTGAGGCCTAGTGTTTCTGGTCTAACAAACACCAGATTGATTAAATTGGCCTTTTTCACCAAAATTACAACACTGGACAATAATGCCTTTTAGGCGGTATTATTTACAAGAAAACTGCTGCAAAGTGGACACCAGAATTTTTAATATGCTAGTTTTGGTACATAGGTTCCCACATGGGAGATATAATTCCTTTTTACAGGAGTAAAAATGTGAGGCCTAGTGTTTCTGGTCTAACAAACACCAGATTGATTAAATTGGCATTTTTTCACCAAAATTACAACACTGGACAATAATGCCTTTTGGCGGTATTATTTACAAGAATACTGCTGCAAATTTGACATCTGACGTTTTTAAAATGCTAGTTTTGGGTACATAGTTTCCCACACGGGGAGATATAATTCCTTTTACAGGAGTAAAACGTGAGGCCTAGTGTTTTTGGTCTAACAAACACCAGATTGATTAAATTGGCCTTTTTTCACCAAAATTACAACACTGGACAATAATGCCTTTTAGGCGGTATTAATTACAAGAAAACTGCTGCAAATTTGACATCAGAATTTTTAAAATGCTAGTTTTTGGTACATAGATTCCCACACGGGAGATATAATTCCTTTTACAGGAGTAAAACGTGAGGCCTAGTGTTTCTGGTCTACCAAACACCAGATTGATTAAATTGGCCTTTTTTTCACCAAAATTACAACACTGGACAATAATGCCTTTTGGCGGTATTATTTACAAGAAAACTGCTGCAAAGTGGACACCAGAATTTTTAATATGCTAGTTTTGGTACATAGATTCCCACACGGGAGATATAATTCCTTTTACAGGAGTAAAACGTGAGGCCTAGTGTTTTTGGTCTACCAAACACCAGATTGATTAAATTGGCCTTGTTTTCAGCAAAATTACAACACTGGACAATAATGCCTTTTTGGCGGTATTATTTACAAGAAAACTGCTGCAAAGTGGACACCAGAATTTTTAATATGCTAGTTTTGGTACATAGGTTCCCACATGGGAGATATAATTCCTTTTTACAGGAGTAAAAACGTGAGGCCTAGTGTTTCTGGTCTAACAAACACCAGATTGATTAAATTGGCATTTTTTCAGCAAAATTACAACACTGGACAATAATGCCTTTTAGGCGGTATTATTTACAAGAAAACTGCTGCAAGGTGGACACCAGAATTTTTAATATGCTAGTTTTGGTACATAGGTTCCCACATGGGGAGATATAATTCCTTTTTACAGGAGTAAAAACGTGAGGCCTAGTGTTTCTGGTCTAACAAACACCAGATTGATTAAATTGGCCTTTTTTCACCAAAATTACAACACTGGACAATAATGCCTTTTGGTGGTATTATTTACAAGAATACTGCTGCAAATAGGACATCTGACGTTTTAAAATGCTAGTTTGGGTACATAGATTCCCACACGGGGAGATATAATTCCTTTTTACAGGAGTAAAAACGTGAGGCCTAGTGTTTTTGGTCTACCAAACACCAGATTGATTAAATTGGCCTTTTTTTCACCAAAATTACAACACTGGACAATAATGCCTTTTGGCGGTATTATTTACAAGAAAACTGCTGCAAAGTGGACACCAGAATTTTTAATATGCTAGTTTTGGTACATACATTCCCACATGGGGAGATATAATTCCTTTTTACAGGAGTAAAACGTGAGGCCTAGTGTTTCTGGTCTAACAAACACCAGATTGATTAAATTGGCCTTTTTTAGCAAAATTACAACACTGGACAATAATGCCTTTTGGCGGTATTATTTACAAGAAAACTGCTGCAAAGTGGACACCAGAATTTTTAATATGCTAGTTTTGGTACATAGGTTCCCACATGGGAGATATAATTCCTTTTACAGGAGTAAAAATGGGAGGCCTAGTGTTTCTGGTCTAACAAACACCAGATTGATTAAATTGGCCTTTTTTTCACCAAAATTACAACACTGGACAATAATGCCTTTTGGCGGTATTATTTACAAGAAAACTGCTGCAAATAGGACATCTGACGTTTTAAAATGCTAGTTTGGGTACATAGATTCCCACACGGGGAGATATAATTCCTTTTACAGGAGTAAAAACGTGAGGCCTAGTGTTTTTGGTCTACCAAACACCAGATTGATTAAATTGGCCTTTTTTTCACCAAAATTACAACACTGGACAATAATGCCTTTTAGGCGGTATTATTTACAAGAAAACTGCTGCAAAGTGGACACCAGAATTTTTAATATGCTAGTTTTGGTACATAGATTCCCACACGGGAGATATAATTCCTTTTACAGGAGTAAAAGCGTGAGGCCTAGTGTTTTGGTCTGCAAACACCAGATTGATTAAATTGGCCTTTTTTCACCAAAAGTACAACACTGGACAATAATGCCTTTTGGCGGTATTATTTACAAGAAAACTGCTGCAAATTTGACATCAGAATTTTTAATATGCTAGTTTTGGTACATAGATTCCCACATGGGGAGATATAATTCCTTTTACAGGAGTAAAACGTGAGGCCTAGTGTTTTTGGTCTAACAAACACCAGATTGATTAAATTGGCCTTTTTTCACCAAAATTACAACACTGGACAATAATGCCTTTTGGCGGTATTAATTACAAGAAAACTGCTGCAAATTTGACATCAGAATTTTTAAAATGCTAGTTTTGGTACATAGATTCCCACACGGGGAGATATAATTCCTTTTACAGGAGTAAAACGTGAGGCCTAGTGTTTCTGGTCTACCAAACACCAGATTGATTAAATTGGCCTTTTTTTCAGCAAAATTACAACACTGGACAATAATGCCTTTTAGGCGGTATTATTTACAAGAAAACTGCTGCAAAGTGGACACCAGAATTTTTAATATGCTAGTTTTGGTACATAGATTCCCACACGGGAGATATAATTCCTTTTACAGGAGTAAAAACGTGAGGCCTAGTGTTTCTGGTCTACCAAACACCAGATTGATTAAATTGGCCTTTTTTCACCAAAATTACAACACTGGACAATAATGCCTTTTGGCGGTATTATTTACAAGAAAACTGCTGCAAAGTGGACATCTGAATTTTTAATATGCTAGTTTTGGTACATAGATTCCCACACGGGAGATATAATTCCTTTTTACAGGAGTAAAACGTGAGGCCTAGTGTTTTTGGTCTACCAAACACCAGATTGATTAAATTGGCCTTTTTTCACCAAAATTACAACACTGGACAATAATGCCTTTTAGGCGGTATTATTTACAAGAAAACTGCTGCAAAGTGGACACCAGAATTTTTAATATGCTAGTTTTGGTACATAGATTCCCACACGGGGAGATATAATTCCTTTTACAGGAGTAAAACGTGAGGCCTAGTGTTTTTGGTCTACCAAACACCAGATTGATTAAATTGGCCTTTTTTTCACCAAAATTACAACACTGGACAATAATGCCTTTTAGCGGTATTATTTACAAGAAAACTGCTGCAAATTTGACATCAGAATTTTTAATATGCTAGTTTTAGTACATAGATTCCCACATGGGGAGATATAATTCCTTTTTACAGGAGTAAAAACGTGAGGCCTAGTGTTTCTGGTCTAACAAACACCAGATTGATTAAATTGGCCTTTTTTCAGCAAAAGTACAACACTGGACAATAATGCCTTTTGGCGGTATTATTTACAAGAAAACTGCTGCAAAGTGGACACCAGAATTTTTAATATGCTAGTTTTGGTACATAGGTTCCCACATGGGGAGATATAATTGCTTTTTACAGGAGTAAAAACGTGAGGCCTAGTGTTTCTGGTCTAACAAACACCAGATTGATTAAATTGGCATTTTTTTCAGCAAAATTACAACACTGGACAATAATGCCTTTTGGCGGTATTATTTACAAGAAAACTGCTGCAAGGTGGACACCAGAATTTTTAATATGCTAGTTTTGGTACATAGGTTCCCACATGGGGAGATATAATTCCTTTTTACAGGAGTAAAAATGTGAGGCCTAGTGTTTCTGGTCTAACAAACACCAGATTGATTAAATTGGCCTTTTTTTCACCAAAATTACAACACTGGACAATAATGCCTTTTGGCGGTATTATTTACAAGAATACTGCTGCAAATAGGACATCTGACGTTTTAAAATGCTAGTTTGGGTACATAGTTTCCCACACGGGAGATATAATTCCTTTTACAGGAGTAAAAGCGTGAGGCCTAGTGTTTTTGGTCTGCCAAACACCAGATTGATTAAATTGGCCTTTTTTTCACCAAAAATTACAACACTGGACAATAATGCCTTTTGGCGGTATTAATTACAAGAAAACTGCTGCAAATTTGACATCAGAATTTTTAAAATGCTAGTTTTGGTACATAGATTCCCACACGGGAGATATAATTCCCTTTTACAGGAGTAAAAGCGTGAGGCCTAGTGTTTCTGGTCTAACAAACACCAGATTGATTAAATTGGCCTTTTTTCACCAAAATTACAACACTGGACAATAATGCCTTTTGGCGGTATTATTTACAAGAAAACTGCTGCAAAGTGGACACCAGAATTTTTAATATGCTAGTTTTGGTACATAGATTCTCACACGGGAGATATAATTCCTTTTACAGGAGTAAAAACGTGAGGCCTAGTGTTTCTGGTCTAACAAACACCAGATTGATTAAATTGGCCTTTTTCACCAAAATTACAACACTGGACAATAATGCCTTTTAGGCGGTATTATTTACAAGAAAACTGCTGCAAAGTGGACACCAGAATTTTTAATATGCTAGTTTTGGTACATAGATTCCCACACGGGGAGATATAATTCCTTTTTACAGGAGTAAAAACGTGAGGCCTAGTGTTTCTGGTCTAACAAACACCAGATTGATTAAATTGGCCTTTTTTCAGCAAAATTACAACACTGGACAATAATGCCTTTTAGGCGGTATTATTTACAAGAAAACTGCTGCAAAGTGGACACCAGAATTTTTAATATGCTAGTTTTGGTACATAGATTCCCACACGGGAGATATAATTCCTTTTACAGGAGTAAAACGTGAGGCCTAGTGTTTCTGGTCTAACAAACACCAGATTGATTAAATTGGCCTTTTTTCACCAAAATTACAACACTGGACAATAATGCCTTTTGGCGGTATTATTTACAAGAATACTGCTGCAAATTGGACATCAGAATTTTTAAAATGCTAGTTTGGGTACATAGATTCCCACACGGGAGATATAATTCCTTTTACAGGAGTAAAAACGTGAGGCCTAGTGTTTCTGGTCTACCAAACACCAGATTGATTAAATTGGCCTTTTTTCACCAAAATTACAACACTGGACAATAATGCCTTTTGGCGGTATTAATTACAAGAGGACTGCTGGTATTTCAGAACACCGAATTTTTAAAATGCTAGTTTTGCTAGATAAATTTCCCACTACTGGGAGAAATATTGCCTAAGCCTTTTTACAGTATTAATTACAACAGGAGTGCTTCTTCTGGTCTAACACCAGAATAATTTTATTATTACGGTGAAAGCTTTTCTAATTTATATTTCTGGCACATAAAAAAAAAATATTTCTGGCTGACAGTATTGGACAAAGTAGTGGCACTGGCTAGCCTAGCTGGAACAGCACATTCATGGGATTTGCTATCCAAGTGGGTTACTTTCTGTTTCACCACTGATATATTAAATATCTTTGCAGTTAGTATGGGTGACACAAGCACATCCAAACCCCTGATGTAGTATATCTATGAAAAAATCGACTATTACATGAGATTAATGGACGTTGTGGCAGCTTTTGCTGTAGCACCACAAGTCCCAAAATGGCCGCCGCCTATCAGCCCAGTAACATGTGCCAGAAAACGGTCTGCCCATTCAGAAAAAAAATAGACTTTGACTGAGCAGCTGAATCGCTGTTGTTCTGATTCACAGGTGTAGATTTTACAATTCTTTGGAGCTTTGGTTTAGACTCTGTGGCAGCTTGTGCTGGCGCACCACAAGTCCCAAAATGGCCACCGCCGATCAGCCCAGTTACATGTGCCAGTAAAAATCGCTCTGGCCAGTCTCAACAAAATAGTGACTTTCAGTGAACAGCTCAGCTGAGTTGTTCTGATGCACAGGTGTAGAAAGGTAGATCATTCAATCACTTCTTTATCCCTGCCTATCTCACCCTCACAGAAGCTGCATCCTCTCCCAACACTAGTCAGAGCAGTGTGACATGCAGCGCTACGTGACTCCAGCTTAAATAGAGGCTGGGTCACATGCTGCACTTGGCCAATCACAGCCATGCCATTAGTAGGCATGGCTGTGATGAGCTCTTAGGGCAGAAGTAAGCGCTAGCTGATTGGCTGCTGTGCAGCCCTTCAGAAAGCGGGAAGTAATCGGCGAGACACGGACCCGAACCCGAATTTTTTTGAAAATGTCCGGGTTCGGGTCCGTGTCACGGACACCCCAAAATTCGATACGGACCCGAACGATTTTCGAACTGTTCGCTCAACAATACTCTCTGTCTCAAATACTGTACCACGAGTGAAACTAGTGTATTTTGGGGAAATGTACATTATTTGGGCAACATTTAGTGTCTACAGCGTGTCCCTCTCCGTGTCAAATACTGTACCACAGGTGAAACCAGTATATTTTGCGGAAATGTACATTGTTTATGTAACATTTAGTGTCCCCAGCGTGTGCATCTCTGTGTCTCATTAATGTACCACAGGTGAAACCAGTGTTTTTTTGGGAAATGTACATTATTTGTGCAACATTTAGTGTCCCCATCATGTGCCTCTCTGTGTCAAATACTGTACCACAGGTGAAACAAGTGTATTTTTGGGAAATTTACATTATTTGTGCAACATTTAGTGTCTACAACGTGTCCCTCTCTGTGTCAAATACTGTACCACAGGTGAAAACAGTGTATTTTGGGGAAATGTACATTATTTGTGCAATATTTAGTGTCCATAGCGTGTGCCTTTCTGTGTCAAATACTGTACCACAGGTGAAACAAGTGTATTTTGGGAAATTTACATTATTTGTGCAACATTTAGTGTCTACAGCATGTCCCTCTTTATATGAAATACTGTACCACAGTTGAAAACAGTGTATTTTGGGAAATTTACATTATTTCTGCAACATATAGTTTCCACAGCGTGTTCCCCTCGGTATCAAATACTATATAATAGTTGAAAACAGTGTATTTTGGGGAAATTTACATTATTTGTGCAACATTTAGTGTCCACAGTTTGTATCTCGTTGTGTCAAATGCTGTATAACTGTTGAAAACAGTGTATTTTTGGGAAATTTACATTATTTGTGCAACATTTAGTGTCTACAGCGTGTCCCTCTCTGTATCAAATACTGTACCACAGGTGAAAACAGTGTATTTTGGGGAAATGTACATTATTTGTGCAATATTTAGTGTCCATAGCGTGTGCTTCTCTTTGTCAAATACTGTACCAAAGGTGAAATCAGTGTATTTTCGAGTAAAGTACATTATTTGTGCAACATTTAGTGTCCACAGCGTGTTCCTCTTTGTGTCAAATACATTATAAATGTTGAAACAACTGTATTTTGGCAAAATGTACAATATTTGTGCAACATTTAGTGTCCACAGCGTGTGACTCTTTTTTTCAAATACTGTACCACAGGTGAAAACAGTGTATTTTAGAGAAATGTACATTATTTGTCCAACATTTAGTGTCCATAGCGTGTGCCTCTCTGTGTCAAATACTGTACCACATGTGAAACCAGTGTATTTTTGGGAAATGTACATTATTTGTGCAACATTTAGTGTCCACAGCGTGTGCCTCTCTGTTTCAAATACTGTACCACAGGTGAAACCAGTGTTTTTTGGGAAATGTACATTATTTGTGCAACATTTAGTGTCCACAGCGTGTCCCTCTCCGTGTCAGATACTGTACCACAGGTGAAACCAGCATATTTTTCGGAAATGTACATTGTTTATGTAACATTTAATGTCCCCAGCGTGTGCCTCTAAGTGTCAAATACTGTAACACAGGTGAAACCAGTGTATTTTGGCGAAATTTACATTATTTAGTGTCCATAGCGTGTGCCTCTCAGTGTCAAATCCTGTACCACAGGTGAAACCAGTGTTTTTTGGGAAAATGTACATTATTTCTGCAACATTTAGTTTCCACAGCGTGTCCCTCTCCGTGTCAAATACTGTATAACAGTTGAAACCAGTGTATTTTGGCGGAAATGTACATTATTTGTGCAACATTTAGTGTCCACAGCGTGTACCTCTCTGTGTCAAATACTGTACCACAGGTGAAACACAGTGTATTTTGGGAAATTTACATTATTTGTGCAACATTTAGTGTCCACAGCGTGTCCTTCTCTGTATCAAATACTGTACCACAGGTGAAACAAGTGTATTTTGGGAAATTTACATTATTTTTGCAACATTTAGTGTCTACAGCGTGTCCCTCTCTGTGTCAAATACTGTACCACAGGTGAAACCAGTGTATTTTGGGAAATGTACATTATTTTTGCAACATTTAGTGTCCACAGCGTGTTCCTCTCTGTGTCAAATACAGTATAACAGTTGAAACCAGTGTATTTTGGGGAAATGTACATTATTTGTGCAACATTTAGTGTCCACAGCGTGTGCCTCTCTGTGTCAAATACTGTATCACAGGTGAAAACAGTGTATTTTGGGGAAATGTACATTATTTGTGCAACATTTAGTGTCCACAGCGTGTGCCTCTCTGTGTCAAAATACTGTACCACAGGTGAAACACAGTGTATTTTGGAAATGTTACATTATTTGTGCAACATTTAGTGTCCATAGCGTGTGCCTCTCTGTGTCCAAATACTGTACCACAGGTGAAACCAGTGTATTTTGGGGAAATGTACATTATTTGTGCAACATTTAGTGTCCACAGCGTGTGCTCTCTCTGTGTCAAATACTGTACTACAGGTGAAAACAGTGTATTTTGGGGAAATGTACATTATTTGTGCAACATTTAGTGTCCACAGCGTGTGCCTCTCGGTGTCAAATACTGTACTACAGGTGAAACCAGTGTATTTTGAGGAAATGTACATTATTTGTGTAACATTTAGTGTCCAAGTGTGCCTCTCTTTGTCAAATGCTGTATGACTGTTGAAACCAGTGTATTTTGGTAAATGTACATTATTTGTGCAACATTTATTGTCCACAGCGTGTGCCTCTCAGTGTCAAATACTGTACTACAGGTGAAACCAGTGTATTTTAGGGAAATTTACATTATTTGTGCAACATTTAGTGTCCACAGCTTGTCGCTCTCTGTTTCAAATACTTTATAACTGTTGAAAACAGTGTATTTTGGGGAAATGTACATTATTTGTGCAGCATTTAGTGTCCACAGTCGTGTGCCTCTATGTGTCAAGTACTGTACCAGCAGATGAAAGCAGTGTAGTTTGGGAAATGTACTTTATTTGTGCAACATTTAGTGTCCACAGCGTGTGCCTCTCTTTGTCAAATACTGTACCACAGAGTGAAAACAGTGTATTTTAGAAAAATGTACATTATTTGTGCAACATTTAGTGTCCACAACGTGTTCCTCTCGGTATCAAATACTGTATAACTGTTGAAACAAGTGTATTTTGGCGAAATGTACATTATTTGTGCAACATTTAGTGTCCACAGCGTGTGCCTCTCTGTGTCAAAATGCTTGTACCACAGGTGAAACCAGTGTATTTTGGGGAAATGTACATTATTTGTGCAACATTTAGTGTCCACAGCGTGTGCCTCTCTGTGTCAAATACTGTACCACAGGTGAAACCAGTGTATTTTGGGAAAATTTACATTATTCGTGCAGCATTTAGTGTCCACAGCGTGTCCATATCTGTGTCAAATATTGTATAACTGTTAAAAAACGGTGTATTTTGGTGAAATGTACATTATTTGTGCAACTTTTAATGTCTGCAGCTTGTGCCTCTAAGTGTCAAATACTGTACCACAGAGGAAAACAGTGTATTTTGGGAAATGTACATTATTTGTGCAACATTTAGTGTCCACAGCGTGTGCCTCTAAGTGTCAAATACTGTAACACAGGTGAAACGAGTGTATTTTGGCGAAATATTCATTATTTAGTGTCCATAGCGTGTGGCTCTCTGTCTCAAATACTGTACCACGAGTGAAACTAGTGTATCTTGGGAAATGTACATTATTTGTGCAACATTTAGTGTCCACAGCGTGTCCCTCTCCGTGTCAAATACTGTACCACAGGTGAAACCAGCATATTTTGCAGGAAATGTACATTGTTTATGTAACATTTAGTGTCCCCAGCGTGTGCCTCTCTAGTGTCAAATCCTGTACCACAGGTGAAACCAGTGTTTTTTGGGAAATGTACATTATTTGTGCAACATTTAGTGTCCACAGCGTGTGCCTTTCTGTGTCAAATACTGTACCACAGGTGAAACAAGTGTATTTTTGGGGAAATTTACATTATTTGTGCAACATTTAGTGTCTACAGCATGTCCCTCTCTGTATCAAATACTGTACCACAGTTGAAAACAGTGTATTTTGGGGAAATGTACATTATTTGTGCAACATTTAGTTTCCACAGCGTGTTCCTCTCCTCGTGTATCAAATACTTATATAACAGTTGGAAACCAGTGTATTTTGGCGGGAAATGTACATTATTTGTGCAACATTTAGTGTCCACAGCGTGTCTCTCTTTGTGTCAAATACTGTATACCACAGGTGAAACCAGCGTATTTTGCGGAAATGTACATTATTTATGCAACATTTAGTGTCCACAGCGTGTGCCTCTCTGTGTCAAATACTGTACCACAGGTGAAACCAGTGTTTTTGGAAATGTACATTATTTGTGCAACATTTAGTGTCCATAGTGTGTGCCTTTCTGTGTCAAATACTGTACCACAGGTGAAACAAGTGTATTTTGGGGAAATTTACATTATTTGTGCAACATTAAGTGTCTACAGCATGTCCCTCTCTGTATCAAATTCTGTACCACAGTTGAAAACAGTGTATTTTGGGAAATGTACAATATTTCTGCAACATTTAGTTTCCACAGCGTGTTCCTCTCGGTATCAAATACTGATATAACAGTTGAAACCAGTGTATTTTGGCGAAATGTACATTATTTGTTCAACATTTAGTGTCCACAGTTTGTATCTCTATGTGTCAAATACTGTATAACTGTTGAAAACAGTGTATTTTGGGAAATTTACATTATTTTGCAACATTTAGTGTCTACAGCGTGTCCTTCTCTGTATCAAATACTGTACCACAGGTGAAACAAGTGTATTTTGGGGAAATTTACATTATTTTGCAACATTTAGTGTCCATAGCGTGTGCCTTTCTGTGTCAAATACTGTACCACAGGTGAAACAAATGTATTTTGGGGAAATTTACATTATTTTGCAACATTTAGTGTCTACAGCGTGTCCTTCTCTGTATCAAATACTGTACCACATGTGAAACAAGTGTATTTTGGGAAATTTACATTATTTTTGCAACATTTACTGTCTACAGCGTGTCCCTCTCTGTGTCAAATACTGTACCAAAGGTGAAACCAGTGTATTTTCGAGTAAAGTACATTATTTGTGCAACATTTAGTGTCCACAGCGTGTTCCTCCTTGTGTCAAATACAGTATAAATGTTGAAACCAGTGTATTTTGGCAAAATGTATAATATTTGTGCAACATTTAGTGTCCACAGCGTGTTCCTCTATGTCAAATACTGTACCACAGGTGAAAAAGTGTATTTTGGGGAAATGTACATTATTTGTGCAACATTTAGTGTCCACAGCGTGTGCCTCTTTTTTTCAAATACTGTACCACAGGTGAAAACAGTGTATTTTAGAGAAATGTACATTATTTGTCCAACATTTAGTGTCCATAGCGTGTGCCTCTCTGTGTCAAATACTGTACCACAGGTGAAACCAGTGTATTTTTGGGAAATGTACATATTTGTGCAACATTTAGTGTCCACAGCGTGTGCCTATCTGTTTCAAATACTGTACTACAGGTGAAACCAGTGTTTTTGGGAAATGTACATTATTTATGCAACATTTAGTGTCCACAGCGTGTTCCTATCGGTATCAAATACTGTATAACTGTTGACACCAGTGTATTTTGGCGACATGTACATTATTTGTGTAACATTTAGTGTTCACAGCTTGTGCCTCTCTTTGTCAAATGCTGTACCACAGGTGAAACCACTGTATTTTGGTAAAATGTAGATTATTTGTGCAACACTTAGTGTCCACAGTATGTGACTCTGTTTGTCAAATGCTGTACCACAGGTGAAACCAGTGTATTTTGGGGAAAAGTACATTATTTGTGCAACATTTAGTGTCCACAGCGTTTGCTTCTCTTTGACAAATACTGTACCACCGGTGAATCCAGTGTATTTTGGGAAAATGTAGATTATTTGTACAACATTTAGTGTCCACAGCGTGTTCCTCTCTGTGTCAAGTACTGTACCACAGGAGAAACAAGTGTATTTTGGCAAAATGTACATTATTTTTGCAACATTTATTATCCACAGCTTTTCCCTCTCTGTTTCAAATACTGAATAACTGTTGAAAACAGTGTATTATAGGGAAATGTACATTATTTGTGCAACATTTAGGCTCCACAGCGTGTTCATATCGATATCAAATACTGTATAACTGTTGGAACCAGTGTATTTTGGCGAAATGTACATTATTTGTGCAACATTTAGTGTCCATAGCATATGCCTCTCTTTGTCAAATACTGTACCACCGGTGAATCCAGTGTATTTTGGGGAAATGTACATTATTTCTGCAAAATTTAGTGTCCATAGCCTGTGCCTCTCTGTGTCAAATATGTTACCACAGATGAAACCAGTGTATTTTTGGGAAATGTACTGTAACGGACCGTTACGCACACAACTCCGTTTAGGCGATATTCCCTTTTCCGGATAGACCAGCAGCTACTGCAATCACCAACTTCCCGAACTGCAAACCACACGAATTCACCAACTTCCGAACAAGAGACACACGAACCCTGGAAGCAGCCGAACAGGAAAAGCAATATGAACAGCTTACACTCCTGGCAATCAGCATACAGTCAAATCCCCCAATAACGAGACGACACTTCGTTTTGAGGGTCAAGCAGGAACTCTCTCCTGGGGCATACAGCCTCTTTTATTTACACTCCACAAACATAGTACGGCCCACAGGGGTTTGAAACACAGACACTCCCACACAAAATACAGCGACCAATCCACATACAGCCAGATATATCACAATCCCACATGGCTGGTCCATTGTGGGTGCTGATTAGGTCACAGCGATGTCCATTGTGAATGGTGATTAGGTCACAGGTAATGTCCATTGTGCATGTTGATTAGGTCACAGCAATGTCCATTGTGGATGTTGATTAGGTCACATGTCCATTGTGAATGCCAACTGTCATTGGGGCCATAGTCGCAGGGTAAGAGGCTAGCAAGCATGCCTCTCAATGCCCAGGGATACATGGCAGTTTGTCACATATCTCCCTTTGGGGGAAGACTAACCAGGCACCTGACCTCCTGTCGGTCAGTGCCTACGTTAGTCGATCCACCAACCCACAATAGACAAATGCCAGAGTAGCCCACCCACAACAAACAGGTACAAGAGTGACCCACTCCACAAGAAGCAGTTACTGCACCCGGATATTCCTCTGGGGTGCTGGGGCAACATGCTGTGGGGACTTGAGGGAGGGCAGAGGCCGACTGCACTCTGCCCAGCTGCCAGCTCTCCTACTGGTATAACCTGCAGGACCTCAGGCTCTGGACAGGGGACAAAGGGAGGGCAGAGGCCGACTGCACTCTGCCCAGCTGCCAGCTCTTCTACTGGTATAACCTGCAGGACCTCAGGCTCTGGACAGGGGACAAAGGGAGGGCAGAGGCCGACTGCACTCTGCCCAGCTGCCAGCTCTTCTACTGGTATAACCTGCAGGACCTCAGGCTCTGGACAGGGGACAAAGGGAGGGCAGAGGCCGACTGCACTCTGCCCAGCTGCCAGCTCTTCTGCTGGGGGCTGGGAACATAGTCCGGCTTAGTAGCCAGGGGAACATGGGCGCCAGTGGGGGTTAACATCGCTCTGTTAACCCTGGGGCCAAGTTAGGTGTTAGCTGGGGAGGAGAGTTTGTACCACCCCTCCTCCTGTTGTCCCGGTGCGGGTAGTTGGGGATCTGGACAGGCTGTCCAGCATCCCTGTAGGTCAGGCACAGAGACCACGGTCCCATCTGCGCCGTCTGGGAGATTGGTGTCTCCCCTTGTTAGGGTAAGCTGCCGCTGGGGAGAGGGGGTGCTGTGTTCCTCTCCCTGAAACACAGGCTGCTGCTGGAGTGGGAGACCGCCTGTCTCCACTCCCGTAACATTGTCCTGCTGCTGGAGAGAGAGACCAACTGTCTCTGCTCCCTGTAGGACACACTGCCGCTGGGGGAAAGGACGACACCTTCGGCCCCCTGGACTTCACACTGCCGCTGGGGGAAGGACGACACCTTCGGCCCTCTGTAACTCACACGGCTGCTGGGGAGGAAGGACGACACCTTCGGCCCTCTGTAACTCACACGGCCGCTGTGGAGGAAGGACGGCACCTTCAGCTCTCCGGAGCGCACTCAGCCGCTGGGGAGGGCGGACGATACCATCTGCCATGAACTGCAGGTACTCTGCTGTTATCCTCCTCACGAACTGCACAGATTTCTCCGGGGGTTGGGTCCGAAGAAAATCAGCCGTGATCTCAGCTCTCTGTCAAATTCCTCCTGCGTGTAGCTGGGTGCCATGCTTGTTCTCCTGAAGTTCTTTCTTTTGTAGATAGGGCGCTGTACGGGTACTGGCGTTGCCCTCACTTTGTAATCCAAGGAATGGTGTTGCCCTGTAGATGTCCTTCTGGGCTGTGGAAATGATCCCACGCTTGCCACCAAATGTAACGGACCGTTACGCACACAACTCCGTTTAGGCGATATTCCCTTTCCGGATAGACCAGCAGCTACTGCAATCACCAACTTCCCGAACTGCAAACCACACGACTCACCAACTTCCGAACAAGAGACACACGAACCCTGGAAGCAGCCGAACAGGAAAAGCAATATGAACAGCTTACACTCCTGGCAATCAGCATACAGTCAAATCCCCCAATAACGAGACGACACTCGCTTTGAGGGTCAAGCAGGAACTCTCTCCTGGGGCATACAGCCTCTTTATTTACACTCCACAAACATAGTACGACTCCACAGGGGTTTGAAACACAGACACTCCCACACAAAAATACAGCGACCAATCCACATACAGCCAGATATATCACAATCCCACATGGCTGGTCCATTGTGGGTGCTGATTAGGTCACAGCGATGTCCATTGTGAATGGTGATTAGGTCACAGGTAATGTCCATTGTGCATGTTGATTAGGTCACAGCAATGTCCATTGTGGATGTTGATTAGGTCACATGTCCATTGTGAATGCCAACTGTCATTGGGGCCATAGTCGCAGGGTAAGAGGCTAGCAAGCATGCCTCTCCAATGCCCAGGGATACATGGCAGTTTGTCACATGTACATTATTTGTGCAACATTTAGTGTCCACAGCGTGTTCCTATCAGTATCAAATACTGTATAACTGTTAAAACCAGTGTATTTTGGTGAAATTTACATTTTTTGTGCAACATATAGTATCCACAGCATGTGCCACTCTTTGTCAAATGCTGTACTACAGGTGAAACCAGTGTATTTTGGGAAAATTTTGATTATTTGTGCAACATTTAGTGTCCACAGCGTGTCCCTCTCCGTGTCAAATACTGTACCACAGGTGAAACTAGTATATTTTGTGGAAATGTACATTGTTTATGTAACATTTAGTGTCCACAGCATGTGCCTCTCTGTGTCAAATCCTGTACCACAGGTGAAACCAGTGTATTTTAGGTAAATGTACATTATTTGTGCAACATTTCGTGTCCACAGCGTGTGCCTCTCTGTGTCAAATCCTGTACCACAGATAAAAATGCTTATTTTGGGGAAATGTACATTATTTGTGCAACATTTAGTGTCCACAGCTTCTGACTCTTTGTGTCAAATACTGTACCACAGGTGAAAACAGTGTATGTTAGAGAAATGTACATTATTTGTGCAACATTTAGTGTCCATAGTGTGTGCCTCTCTCTGTCAAATACTGTACCACAGGTGAAACAAGTGTATTTTTGGGGAAATTTACATTATTTGTGCAACATTTAGTGTCTACAGCATGTCCCTCTCTGTATCAAATACTGTACCACAGTTGAAAACTGTGTATTTTGGGGAAATGTACATTATTTCTGCAACATTTAGATTCCACAGCGTGTTCCCCTCGGTATCAAATACTATATAACAGTTGAAACCAGTGTATTTTGGCGAAATGTACATTATTTGTTCAACATTTAGTGTCCACAGTTTGTATCTCTTTGTGTTAAATACTGTATAACTGTTGAAAACAGTGTATTTTTGGGAAATTTACATTATTTGTGCAACATTTAGTGTCTACAGTGTGTCCTTCTCTGTATCAAATACTGTACCACAGGTGAAACAAGTGTATTTTGGGGAAATTTACATTATTTTTGCAACATTTACTGTCTACAGCGTGTCCCTCTCTGTGTCAAATACTGTACCACAGGTGAAAACAGGGTATTTTGAGGAAATGTACATTATTTCTGCAACATTTATTGTCCATAGCGTGTGCTTCTCTTTGTCAAATACTGTACCAAAGGTGAAACCAGTGTATTTTCGAGTAAAGTACATTATTTGTGCAACATTTAGTGTCCACAGCGTGTTCCTCTTTGTGTCAAATACAGTATAAATGTTGAAACCAGTGTATTTTGGCAAAATGTACAATATTTGTGCAACATTTAGTGTCCACAGCGTGTTCCTCTATGTCAAATACTGTACCACAGGTGAAAAAGTGTATTTTGGGGAAATGTACATTATTTGTGCAACATTTAGTGTCCACAGCGTGTCCCTCTCCGTGTCAAATACTGTACCACAGGTGAAACCAGTGTTTTTTTGGGAAATGTACATTATTTGTGCAACATTTCGTGTCCACAGCGTGTGCCTCTTTGTGTCAAATCCTGTACTACAGGTAAAAATGCTTATTTTGGGGAAATGTACATTATTTGTGCAACATTTAGTGTCCACAGCGTGTGACTCTTTTTTTCAAATACTGTACCACAGGTGAAAACAGTGTATGTTAGAGAAATGTACATTATTTGTCCAACATTTAGTGTCCATAGTGTGTGCCTCTCTCTGTCAAATACTGTACCACAGGTGAAACCAGTGTATTTTGGGGAAATGTACATTAATTGTGCAACATTTAGTATCCACAGCGTGTGCCTCTCTGTTTCAAATACTGTACCACAGGTGAAACCAGTGTTTTTTTGGGAAATGTACATTATTTATGCAACATTTATTGTCCACAGCGTGTTCCTATCGGTATCAAGTACTGTATAACTGTTGACACCTGTGTATTTTGGCGACATGTACATTATTTGTGTAACATTTAGTGTCCACAGCGTGTGCCTATCTTTGTCAAATGCTGTACCACAGATGAAACCAGTGTATTTTGGTAAAATGTAGATTATTTGGGCAACACTTAGTGTCCACAGCGTGTGCCTCTCTGTGTCAAATACTGTACTACAGGTGAAACCAGTGTATTTTGGGGAAATTTGCATTATTTGTGCAACATTTAGTGTCTACAGCTTGTCCCTCTCTGTTTCAAATACTTTATAACTGTTGAAAACAGTGTATTTTGGGGAAATGTACATTATTTGTGCAGCATTTAGTGTCCACATCGTCTGCCTCTATGTGTCAAGTACTGTACCACAGATGAAAGCAGTGTAGTTTGGGGAAATGTACTTTATGTGTGCAACATTTAGTGTCCACAGCGTGTGCCTCTTTTTGTCAAATACTTTACCACAGGTGAAAACAGTGTATTTTAGAAAAATGTACATTATTTGTGCAACATTTAGTGTCCACAACTTGTTCCTCTCGGTATCAAATACTGTATAACTGTTGAAAAAAATGTATTTTGGCGAAATGTACATTATTTATGCAACATTTAGTATCCACAGCGTGTGCCTCTCTTTGTCAAATGCTTTACCACAGGTCAAACCAGTGTATTTTTGTGAAATGTACATTATTTCTGCAACATTACTGTCCACAGCGTGTGCCTCTTTGTGTCAAAACTGTACCATAGGTGAAAGCAGTGTATTTTGGGGTAATGTACATTATTTGTGCATCATTTAGTGTCCACAGCGTGTGCCTCTCAGTATCAAATACAGTATCACAGCTGAAACCAGTGTATTTTGGGAAAATTTACATTATTCGTGCAGCATTTAGTGTCCACAGCGTGTCCATATCTGTGTCAAATATTGTATAACTGTTAAAAAACTGTGTATTTTGGGGAAATGTACATTATTTGTGCAACTTTTAATGTCTGCAGCTTATGCCTCTAAGTGTCAAATACTGTACCACAGAGGAAAACAGTGTATTTTGGGGAAATGTACATTATTTGTGCAACATTTAGTGTCCACAGCGTGTGCCTCTAAGTGTCAAATACTGTAACACAGGTGAAACCAGTGTATTTTGGCGAAATTTACATTATTTAGTGTCCATAGCATGTGGCTCTCTGTCTCAAATACTGTACCACGAGTGAAACTAGTGTATCTTGGGGAAATGTACATTATTTGTGCAACATTTAGTGTCCACAGCGTGTCCCTCTCCGTGTCAAATACTGTACCACAGGTGAAACCAGCATATTTTACGTGAAATGTACATTGTTTATGTAACATTTAGTGTCCCCAGCGTGTGCCTCTCAGTGTCAAATCCTGTACCACAGGTGAAACCAGTGTTTTTTGGGGAAATGTACATTATTTGTGCAATATTTAGTGTCCATAGCTTGTGCTTTTCTGTGTCAAATACTGTACCACAGGTGAAACAAGTGTATTTTGGGATAATTTACATTATTTGTGCAACATTAAGTGTCTACAGCATGTCCCTCTCTGTATCAAATTCTGTACCACAGTTGAAAACAGTGTATTTTGGGGAAATGTACAATATTTCTGCAACATTTAGTTTCCACAGCGTGTTCCTCTCGGTATCAAATACTATATAACAGTTGAAACCAGTGTATTTTGGCGAAATGTACATTATTTGTTCAACATTTAGTGTCCACAGTTTGTATCTCTTATGTGTCAAATACTGTATAACTGTTGAAAACAGTGTATTTTGGGGAAATTTACATTATTTTTGCAACATTTAGTGTCTACAGCGTGTCCTTCTCTGTATCAAATACTGTACCACAGGTGAAACAAGTGTATTTTGGGGAAATTTACATTATTTTTGCAACATTTAGTGTCCATAGCGTGTAGCCTTTCTGTGTCAAATACTGTACCACAGG
>JAKVIS010001635.1:0-31017 GCA_033119425.1 Bufotes viridis
CTTTATGGTGACGCTGCATATGTTGACACGCGACGTGTGCCAACACTAGCACCTATTCACGCTTCACCTTCTGTCCACATATTCTACATATGGCCATGTTCACCTCCTCCGGCGGCTTAACAAAAAACTGCCACACCACCAAGTAGGTGATTTTACCCCCAACACTATGCACTGACTGACTGCTACCGCCGCTGCCTCTGTGAACATTTGCACCCCTACTTCCCGGGCAGGTAGGCTCCTACAAAGCAGTTGGTTGACCCCAGACACGTTTCACTCCCGACCTCCCACTGCTGCCACCCTGCTGACTCCCGGCCATGCTAGTGACTTGCTGGCTCCACCGCTGGCTCACTGGCAAGCTGCCACCCTCTTCTCCCAATGATGATCAGCTACATCATCATCATCTAGTACTCTCTGCACATGTCCTCTTCAACCGGTTCTGGGTCAAAAGCCTGATTGTTCACAATGCCAGATCCCACGCCACTCTTCTCATCACTGCTGACCCGCCTAGTAGAGGAAGCAGAGGATGTCTCCACCGCATCTTGGCTGGGCAATAGCTGCTGACTGTCCTCTAAACAATAGTATAAGTCCCTGACCTGGATACTTTCGTTGGAGAAAACCAGATCCTTGCTTCCCTAGGATATCAACAAATTATGAAAATGGGCGGGCAAGATAAACCATTAAGATGTAACTTTTAATATTACCTAATAAAATCATATCTAATCATATAAAAGCTACCCGATACTCACAGGCTCACAAGCATGAACAAATATACCCTAGGTGAGTAGAGATGGCCCGAACTATCCGCCAGCGAACAGTTCCCGTCGAACATAGCTTGTTCACGTTCGCCGCGGCGGGCAAACACATACGATGTTCGGTCCGCCCCCTATACATCATCATTAAGCAAACTTTGACCCTGTACCTCACAGTCAGCAGACACATTCCAGCCAATCAGCAGCATACCCTCCCTCCCAGACCCTCCCATCTCCTGAACAGCATCCATTTTAGATTCATTCGGAAGCTGCAGTCTTAGTGAGAGGAGGGACAGTGTAGCTGCTGCTGATTTAATTGGGAAATCGATAGCTAGGCTAGTGTATTCAGTGTCCACTCCAGTCCTGAAAGACTCATCTGATCTCTGCTGTAAGGACAGCGTCCTGACAGCACTCCAAAAAGCCCTTTTTAGAGCTGCTACATTAGTCTGCTTTTTGTTTTCTCTCCATATATATATTGCAGTTGCCTGGCCTGCCCGTGTATGAGGAGATGCAGGCCCACAGACTGTAGTGTGCCCACTGCCAGTGCCCACCACTCATCCCGTGTGGCACAGGACTATGCATCAAAAAAGGCATTTAATTTTTACACTTTAGTGTAATTTCAGTTGCTTGCCTGCTAGTGTGTGTCAGGCCCACTTCCACTGACTGTAGTGTGCCCACTGCCAGTGCCCACCACTCATCCCGTGTGGCACAGGACTTTGCTTTAACAAAAGGCATTTAATTTTTACACTTTAGTGTAATTTCAGTTGCCTGCCTGCTGCCAGTGTGTGTCATGCCCACTTCCACTGACTGTAGTGTGCCCACTGCCAGTGCCAACCACTGATACCGGGTGGCACAGTAGCTTGCCGATAAATAAGGCATTTCATTTTTACACTTTAGTGTAATTTCAGTTGCTTGCCTGCTGCCAGTGTGTGTCAGGCCGACTTCCACAGACTGTAGTGTGCCCACTGCCAGTGCCAACCACTCATACCGGGTGGCACAGTAGCTTGCCGATAAATAAGGCATTTAATTTTTACACTTTAGTGTAATTTCAGTTGCTTGCCTGCTGCCAGTGTGTGTCAGGCCCACTTCCACTGACTGTAGTGTGCCCACTGCCAGTGCCCACCACTCATACCGGGTGGCACAGTACCTAGCATGCATAGTACCACTTATCTAAAAAAAAATGACAGGCAGAGGCAGGCCATCCCGCAGGGGCTGTCGTGGTCGTGGTGCTGTGATTTCCACTGTCTCTGGAATAATGCCTAGTGTTCAGAGGCCACGTACCCTAAACCCAAAAAATTCTCAGGACATAGTTGACTGGCTTAGACAGGACACCCAATCTTCAACAGCTTCTGCTAAGAACCTTGACGCACCATCCTCCTCCAGCTCAGTTTGGTCACCTGCTCTCAAGTTACCACGCTCCCGCCCGCTGCCACCACCACCACTACCACCACAGCCACCACAGCCGCTTCACTTGATTCGCCAGAGGAGTTATTTACACATCAGTTGGATGCAATTAGTGATGCGTAACCATTATTGCCAGATGATGTAGATTACAGGGATATGTCTCAGTCAGGCAGGATTACACACATGGACGTACAGTATGATGATGATAATGATGATGTTGTACCCGCTGCTGCTTCTTTTGCTGAGGTGTCAGATACAAGTGAAGCGGTTGATGATGACGATGTGTCCACAGATGCCACGTGGGTGCCTGCTTGAAGAGAAGAAGAGGGAGAAAAAAAGGGGAGACAGAGAGAAGGAGGAGACGAGTTGGAAGCAGGGGTAGGTCGTCGCAAGGAGTTAGTGGCACAGTCATACAGCATGTATCGGCACCCGGGGTCAGCCAGACAGCACGCCAGTCAACGCATGCTGTTGCCACCACCAGAATGCCGTCATTGCAAAGCTCAGAAGTGTGGCATTTTTTTTGAGTGTCTGCTTCTGATAACAGCAATGCCATTTGCAACCTGTGCCAAAAGAAAGTCGTGGGAAGTCCAACACCCACCTCGGTACAACTGCTTAGGGAAGGCACATGATCTCACATCACAAACGCCTATAGGATCAACACATGAGTACAAGCAGCATCCTCAGCCACGTCAACCACTGCTGTCCTCCCTGCCCCCTCTCAACCAACCACCACTCTGCCTCTCACCTTCAGCAGTTCCTGCTCATCTGCCCACAGTCAGGTTTCTGTTAAGGAAATGTTTGAGCGTAAGAAGCCAATGTCACAAAGTCACCCCCTTGCCTGGCGACTGACAGCTGGCTTGACGGAACTCTTAGCCCGCCAGCTTTTACCATACCAGCTGGTGAAGTCTGAGGCCTTTAAAAAAAATTGTCGCTATTGGGACACCACAGTGGAAGGTACCCGGACGAATTTGTTTTTCAAAAAAGGAAGTCATGGCATCTCTGGCATACAGTGTTGGGGCAAGGGTCCATCTGACCACTGATACCTGGTCTGACAAACACGGTCAGGGCAAGTATATCACATACGCTGCGTATTGGGTCAACCTGCTGACGGCTCACAATCATGGAATGCGTGGCTCCGCAGCGGAGTTGGTGACACCGCTACAACTTGCAGGCAGGCCTACCTCCTCTACTCCTACTCCATCCTCTTCGATATCCTCCTCGGCTGAGTCCTCTTCTGCTGCGGCATCTGGCTGCACATCAACTGAATCCCCCCAGCTCCCCAGGGGCTATTCCACATCCCAGATACGACAGTGTCACACTGTCTTGGGGTTGACTTGCCTGAAAGCAGAGAGCCACACAGGACCAGCACTCCTGTCCGCCCTGAACGCACAGGTGGATCAGTGGCTGACCCCGCACCAACTGGAGATCGGCAAAGTGGTGTGTGACAATGGAACAAATTTGTTGTCGGCATTGAATTTGGGCAAGTTGTCACATGTGTCGTGCATGGCACATGTGTTGAATCTCATTGTACAACGCTTTGTGTCTAAGTACCCAGGCTTACAGGACGTCCTCAAGCAGGCCAGGAACGTGTGTGGCCATTTCAGGCTTTCCTACACGGCCATGGTGCACTTTTCCGATATTCAGCGGCGAAACAACTTGCCAGTGAGGCGCTTGATTTGCGACAGCCCGACACGTTGGAATTCAACACTTTTACTGTTCAACCGCCTGCTCCAACAAGAAAAAGCCGTCAACGAGTATTTGTATGACCAGGGTGCTAGGACAGCCACTGCGGAGCTGGGATTTTTTTTGCCACGTTACTGGACGCTCATGCACAATGCCTGTAGGCTCATGCGTCATTTTGAGGAGGTGACAAACCTAGTCAGTCGCACCGAAGGCACCATCAGCGACCTCATCCCATTTGTTTTCTTCCTGGAGCGTGCCCTGCGAAGAGTGCTGGATCAGGCTGTCGATGAGCGTGAAGAGGATGGTGTTGTACGTGGCTGGGGGGAATGATATCCGTCAATGATATCAGTGAGGACGAGGAATGGGAAATGAGTAGCTCTGCATCCAAACTTGTGCAAATGGGGTCTTTTATGCTGTCATGTCTTTTGAGGGACCCTCGTATAAAAAGGATGAAGAAGAACGACCTGTACTGGGTGGCCACGCTACTAGATCCCCGGTATAAGCAGAAAGTGGCAGAAATGTTACCAAATTACCGAAAGTCGGAAAGGATGCAGCAGTTCAAAACCAAACTAAAAAATATGCTTTACACAGCTTATAAGGGGGATGTCACAGCACAACGGGAATCTAACAGGGGAAGAGGTGAATGTAATACACCTCCTACCACGACGGCAAGGACTGGACGATTTACAGATGTGTTATTGATGGAGGAAATGCGGAGCTTTTTCAGTCCTACACATCGCCACAGCCCTTCGGGATCCAGCCTTGGAGAACGACTCGACCGAAAGGTAGCAGACTACCTCGCCTTAACAGCAGATATCGACACTCTGAGGAGCGATGAACCCCTTCACTACTGGGTGTGCAGGCTTAACCTGTGGCCTGAGCTATCCCAGTTTGCAATAGAACTTCTGGCCTGCCCTGCTTCAATTGTCCTGTCAGAAAGGACCTTCAGTGCAGCAGGAGGCATTGTCACTGACAAGAGAAGTCGCCTCGGTCAAAAAAGTGTTGATTACCTCACCTTCATAAAGATGAATGAGGCATGGATCCCGAAGGGACTGACAGTGGGGGATACATTTGACTAACAAAAGGCCTGATGACCTGCCTTGGCCTCAAAATGGTCCCCACACTGCTGTATTTAATGTCTGCATACCGGATGACTTTCGTGAATTCTCCGCCACCAACTAAGGTTCAAGCCGCAATGCTTTAGTCACTTTTCTACCTGGAAAACATCAATTTTTCCGGCCGCTGCTACAACTGTGGCTGCAACAATGCCATTATTTTTCAGGCATGTGTACATGCCTAATTTTTCTGTCCTATGGTGCAGCACTGTGGCTGCAAAAACAAAACATTAAAAAAAAGGCACATACAAGTGTCAATTCCCCTTCGTGATCGTTACCTTGTTGTGGTGAAGGGGCTTGCGTATCACAATGAAGAAATCATCACCTTTATGAGTGTGTTGGCAATGTTGCCACACCCCAGATGATAAGGCCGTTGCTTCATTATGGTCAGACCAAAAGCGATCGGACGGCTGGATAATATTTCATAGAAAAAACATTAATTTACCTTTTCAAAGTTGTATGGGTTTTTAATACATAAAATAAAAAATCATAATAAAGTCTCTTAATAGTTTATTAGAAATAATGCAGACAATTAAAAAAATCCCCATCAATTCCAATACAAAGCAAGTAAAGAGCACAGAACTAACTTATTTCATGATGTCGTAATGGTTCGTAAATTCAACAATGGTTAATCAATTCGACACACGTCCCCGGATAGGGTCCGTAACAGGGAATAAACTGATAGGAATAGTACTAGTTAAGACACCACTCATTTACTCTGGGAACACACTTCGCGTGTTCCCAGGGCGCGCATATGACGCGCGCTTCTGCCGCGAAGTGGCTGTTTTATGGAAGCGCGCGTCATATGCGCTCCCATAATAGAATATGGGTTGGATCGCGCGTGCTGCCGCGCGATAGTCACGGCAGCCGACGCGATCGCGCAGGGCGTTTTACAGCGCGGTCATCCGCGCTGTAAAACGCCGACATGTGAACCATGCACATAGGGATGCATGGCTTTTCACATGTTGAGCGTTTTTCAGCACGTATGAACGCGCTGAAAAACGCTCAGGTGTGTTCCCAGGGATAGGGTGTCACAGCACATTGCTCTGTGCATGCAGTGGCAATGTGAATAGGAGGGGTGTAGCAAAGTCCCGGGGAAGCATGAACAAGGGGTGTTGTTTGCACCAGAAGCGTGTCACCAAGGGGCCCGGCCTTGGTGAAGTAAAGGCCCTAGTCTAGATATAGGTGGCCACTAAGTTAGTTGGTGGACACCAAGATAACTAGCTTAGCTGGCTCCAGCTAGTCCAGGGCGGGCTTTTACTGGGAACAGGCAATGTGCTGGGTGGGTGCCTGTTCCCCATGCTCCAGTCCGGGATTTTGGACAATGCCCATGTCCAGGGATGCTATTTAATCCTCTTGTTGGACATGGATGGGGTTCTCTCTCACTCTGGAGAGTGTGCAGACAGAGGCCTGCTGAGGCTCTGTCAGTGTGGTCTCAGCAAGGCAAGGCTGAAGGGCCAAGAGGCTACACAATAGCCTGGACTTTGGGGGACTCGGTGATGCCCGGGAACAAGCGTTGAAAGGTCAGAGTCGGGAGGACTGCTAGACCACAACCCCCGTCTAAAGGTACTGCACTTGTTACAGCCTGAGGGCTGGAGTATTGTATGGCTGGGGTAAGCCGCACCAGGTTCCATGTGTGAACGCTATCGTATAGCCGAGTTAGGGATATGATGTTTATTATGTTTAGGTAGAGCCCAGACGGGCAGGCTTTTGTTTTATGCCATGCAGTGTTTGAAGAGTGTCAAATAAATTGCACTGTTTGGACCTGAAACCCGGTGTTTGTGAAGATAATTCTGTGAGAATGACCCCCGAATAAGAGACGATCGCTTACATATGGTGGAGGATGCGGGCAATAACAGCAGGTTGCTAGGGGCAACGACCTGACTGAGAAGAGCAGGTGCTGCTGAATATTGCCAAGGAATTGCTGTGTTGCTGTGCAGTGATTTAAAGGGCCGGAAGCCTGTTTTGTCCAGTGGAGCAAGCTCTGCTCATGCGATTGTGGACTGGTTTTTTTTTCCTGTGGTGCAAGCTGTGTGCGGATTTACAGGGCCAGAAGCACAGTAAAAGACACAGACCTGTCAAAATGGCTGCAAAATGGTGGAGCCCATGGGAAAAGTCCTGCGAGTTGGAGATCGGGGGAATACCGCTGGGAGTTATATTAGATTCCTGCCAGCAGGTGTCTCGGGTCATGCCCGAAGTACTGGACTTTCTAGAGAGGGGGCCAGAGACAGATGTCACCGTGTCACTGACCTTTGTAACAGACTATGGTTCTGTACAATGCAAGCTCTTAAAATGTGAGACTCTGGAAGTGGAGTTTGTTCTCGGCAAAGACTTTCCATTATTCTGGCAGCTGTGGAGCGGAGAACGGGATAAACAGCAGATGTGTGCCATTGCCGAGGGCAACCATCAGGAAGACAGGAAGGTGGAGAGTGGTGAATTTCTCAGGAGTGCCTATTTTCCTTGCGACTGTACACCGAGTCCTCAAGGATGCAGTTGGAGGGACCATCCAGAAAAAATTGTGACTCCAGGCCATGTTGTTTTTTTTTTTTTTTTTTTTTTTTTTTTGTAAATTTTTTATTGGAAAGCATCAAGCAATACACTGGTAAAACAGTAGAAAGAGGGTGAGCCACTCTCCACGTAGATCAAGCAGAAAAATAACATGGCATAAGTAATGTTATATACATAATGTAAGTCCAGCTAGGCAGAGAAAAATCACACATTGTAGATTACAAGACCAAGTATGACAATAGCGGGCAATACTATATATTGCTTGAACAATGAGAACGATTAAGTCCAAAGTCTGATATGGTTCCGATCCGAGACAGAGCAAATATGAGGGGAGCCGCAATAAAAGCCAAGCAATATTTCGAGCCGGGCAGTACCCCACGCTGCAGCAGAGATGAGCGAAAAAGAGTAGGGTAAGGAAAGTGAAGTGAGAAAGTTAGTTAGTGAACATAGGCCCACCACAGGTCAGGTCCCTAATTGGCCAAGGGAGCGTCTTGATAACCCCTAAAGGATCTACACGGACACCAAATTTGCAGGAATCTATGGTGAGATCTTGATTCCCATGCCGCTAGTTCTTCTAATCTATAAATTTGATCAATTTTCTGGAACCATTGTTCCTGGGGCGGGACGTCAGCGGAGAGCCATAATAAGGGGACCAGCAACTTGGCCGAATTGAGTAAGTGTTTAAGTAGGGTTTGATTCACTGGGGGCGGGTCTCGTGGGAGTAAATTCAGAAGGGCAATTTCCGGTGAGGGGGCGACGTTAGACCCACAAATACGATTACATAAAGTAAAAATTTTGACCCACCACGGGTGTAAGACAGGGCACGTCCACCAGATGTGCAGGAAAGTGCCTCTATGTGCAGAGCATCTCCAGCATGTGTCAGAGGCAGAAGCGGAGTACAAACAAGTTTTGTCAGGGGTCTTGTACCATCGGGTGATGATTTTGTAGTTATTTTCCTGGATCTTGACACACCGCGATGCTCTGTGGGGGGAATTAAATACAAAAAGGGTGTCCTCCGTCGATACAGTTCTGCCAAGATCTTTTTCCCACAGTCTAATGAAAGCAGGGTTAAGAGCAGTAGGGGGCGACCATAGTCTGGAGTACCATTGAGATCTAATTTTATGTGGGACCTCAGGTTGAGTGATGACATGTTCAAACCACGTCATTGGGCGTGATAATTTGTATATTTGAGCATGTTGGCTCAGGTAAGATTTAAGAAAATGAAGCCCATTGAAGTTGGTCTGGGTTGTTTTAAGCCTACTAGAAAGAGATGAGATAGAGATTGGTTGGTCGTCATGGTAGAGGGCCATCAAGGACAATTTGGAATGGGAGACATCATGTGGGAGACTGACTCTCAAGGCCTGTGGGGCTAAGTGAAACACATCTTCTACTCTGAGAGTGGGAGACGGGAAAGGAGAACCTAGTGCGGAGGTTCGAATGGAAGTCCAAGCCCGCAGGGTAGCTCTCATAATCGGAGAAATAATAGGGGGGAAAGGTGAGAGTGTCTCACGCCCCAGAAGAGCGGTTCAAAATGGAAGTCCCATTAGGGATTGTTCCATGGAGACCCAGGATTTGTGGGCAGGGGCTATCATCCAATCAACCACTCTGGACATTAAGATTGCTTTACCATACATTTCGGGGTCAGGCAATGATATACCGCCTCTCTCCCTCGGATAAGACAAGGACCGGTAGGACATTCTCGCCCTCTTCCCACGCCAGACGAATTTGCTGAACAGGGACTTAAGTTTAGAGTAATACGCGACAGGAATGGGAATGGGCAGGGTCTGTTGTAGATAGGTGAGTGAGTTTCTCCCAAACCACGAGAGCATGGGGACATCCAGAGAGCCCAACTCTTCAGTCAGTTTATTCATAAGCGGAATATAATTTAGGTTAAATAATTGACGCGGAGCTGAGCTAATCTTTACCCCCAAATAAGTCAAGTATGGAGAGGACCAATTGAAAGCAGAATTAGACTTCAATTGGTTTTTCAGAGAATTTTTGAGGCCCCTAGATATAATCAGAGACTTACTATGGTTGACCATAAAGTTAGATAGCGATCCATACAACTCTAAATGATCGTATATTCTGGGCAGTGCTGTTGCAGGGTTGCTCACCATCAGAAGCATATCATCTGCAAAGGCCGCTACCTTGTGCTGCTGGTCACCTAGCTGAACTCCCTGGATGTCCCCATCCAACCGGATAGCCTGCAGAAGGGGTTCCAAAGTGAGAACAAAGAGGAGAGGGGAAAGAGGGCAGCCCTGTCGGATGCCATTACTTATCTTAAAAGGAGCCGAAAGGACATCATTCACACGCACCGACGCTGAGGCATGTTGATACATGGCTTTGATAGCATCAATAAAAGGAATAGGGAAGCGACGGTGGTGGAGGACCGAATACATAAAAGACCACTTGACTCTATCAAAAGCCTTCTCAGCGTCGGTGCTGAGAAGGATTAAGGGGAGGCTTTTTTTTGTAGCAAAGTGTAAGACATTGAGTACTCTGGCTGTATTATCCTTTCCCTCCCTGTGCTTAATAAAGCTCACTTGATCTCTGTGAATCAAGGTAGGGAGGAGCTTTGCCAACCTATTCGCCAACATTTTAGCTAATAGCTTGAGGTCAGTGTTAAGGAGGAGATGGGCCTGTAGTTGGGACATAGGAGTGATCCTTCCCTTCTTTAGGAATCAATGTAATGAGAGCCCTGGTCATGTCATGAGACAAGGGGCTGTCTGACAGGGTCCCATTAAGCACAGGGAGGAGATGTGGGACAAGTAAATCGTGAAATGTAGAATAATATGGGATCGGAAGCCCATCAGGGCCCGGGCATTTCCCTTCGGGAAGCTTTTAATGGCCTCGAGCAGCTCTTGGGGCGAAAAGGGGAGGAAAGGGCAATTTGATCTTCTAATGTGAGAGATGGGAGTGCCAGTGTATCCAGAAATCGCCTATGTGAGAGGGAGACATTATCTATATCCGAGGGAGAGGACGGCCGATCGAGATTATAGAGAGATTCATAGTATTCCTTAAATAAGGAAGCAATTTTAAGGGAATCATAGGTAAACGTGCCCTCTGGGGTTTTCAACTTGTGAACAAAGTTGTGTAATTTACGCTTTTTAAGTCTGGACATCATGTACTTGGAAGCTTTGTTCCCGTGCGCGAAAACCTTGTACTGGGAGTGTAAAAAGATCTTGGCAGACGCTGTGTTCATGATGTTTTTGAGAGAAGCCCTGCAGGCCGAGAGTTCCTGGAGATGGGATTCTAGAAGGGAGCATTTATGAGCAGATTCCAAAAAGGATATCTTCTGGTGAAGGGAGTCAATCTGTTTTAGTCTCTCTCTTTTAAGGTGGGAGCCCAAACTAATACACTGGCCTCTTATGAATGCCTTGTGGGCATCCCAGACTGTTTGAGGGGTGACTGTTTGAGGTGCAGTTTATAGAGAAAAACTCCTCTAGTGCGCCTTTTAGCTTAGTTTGAATGCTGGGGGTACTAAGAAGTTGTTCATTAAGACGCCAGTGATTAGCAGGTTTGCGGGTGGGAGGTGGGAGCAAGCGGAGAAAAATAGGCGCATGATCGAACAGCAGGATTGATCCTATGTCTGCCCCTGAGCACATCTGGAGATTATCTTTTGTGATAAACAAGTAGTCTAACCTCTGGTAGGATTTATGAAGCGAGGAATAAAACGTATAGTCCCGCACATCTGGAGACATGACACGCCACACATATAGGAGGTGGTGTTTAGCCAAAGATTTCAGCAGAGAACGGATACCCCTCTGAGATTGGGCAGATTTTTGAGATGACGAGTCAATCAATGGATTTAATACTAAGTTTAGGTCGCCTCCAAACACTATAATTCCCTCACTGAAAGAATCCATCTTGGTCAAGACGGACTTCAACCATTTAATTTGGTGGGTGTTAGGGGCATAGACGTTGACAAATGTGTACATGTGTGGGCCCATCTTCCTTTTTTTCATAATGTATCGACCATCAGGGTCACACAACTGATCGTCAAAGATAAAAGGGACCTTACTATGGAAGCCTATGCTCACGCCCCTGGAGTTGGATGAAGGGGAACCGCAGTGAAACCAGTTTTGGAAGTACGAATGCGATAGGTTGGGAAAATGATTAACTTTAAAATGGGTCTCTTGCAGAAAAATCACATTCGCTTTGTGTTTCCTCAGCACCCCAAAAATCTGGCTCCGTTTAGATGGCGAGTTGCACCCTTTAACGTTATAAGAGGCAATGTCAAGAGCCATCATTAGGGTAATGAGAGAAGACAAAGCACTGCAATATGAAAGCATGTAAGAAGTGTAAGATGGATAACAGCGTGGGGCACTCAGCTCTCCATAGGCATATTGGCGAGGAAGGCACAGAGTTTTGACCGCATACAGCTCGTCTCGGATGAGGACTTCTCAAAAGGATGACAGACCTGGAATATAAACAAAAAACTAAACAAGAGATAAACAACAAAAACTTGCAACGGTCCCGGAGGACCAGATGGTTGGGGGTATATGGCATACGCCAAAATTAAGGGACCCGGCTATGTAGGAAGGATGGCCTATCTGACCTCGCGGTCGGGTAAAAGATGGTAACAACAATAGGTGACATACATTGTTAGGTCCCCGGGCACGAGGCCTGACACCCAGAGTAAAAATAGCAAATGAGTAGGGGAAAAGAGGGGTAAGAAGAGGGGAGGGGAAGGTAGGAGAGAGGGGGAGGGTAGGTTGAGGGCTATGGCAGAGGAAAATGAAGATATGCAGGACAATAAAGGAGCAGTTGCAGAAGGGGCACATTAGGGAGTATACGTAACAGGTGACAAGTAAGGGCATACTATCGCATCTCGAGCAACAGGTGCCCTGAGTTATTACAGGTAAATAATGTGCAAGCTAAGCGTTTACTATAATGCAATAGTAAGTACGGTGATACATATGGCTCATCTAATACGGAATAGATGATGGATATACAGTGTGTAGACCTTTGTCTCACTCGGTACAGTATTACTTGTTGAAAGCAGAAGTAAAGAAACAGAGTTGAGCACAGACGGGACAGGAGAGGTATCGACATGGATGGGGAGTAAAGACAGAAGAAGAGGAGTCAGATCTGGAGCATCCTGACAGAGATTAGTGATAGGAGCCAGAAAAGTAGAAGTAATAGGGACAGGGATGGGTGACTGAGGAAGTGGGGTTAGTAGCCCCTGAAGGAAAGGAAAACAGGGCAGTATACTTATGTATAACATGGCATTAGGCGCGAGTTATAGTCCTCAGAAATTTTCCGCATCTATGCGTCTGGGAGTCAGGCGTTGGTTTTTCTTCTTCTGACGTTGACCCTTCGGGGTGCTTTTTGTTTCGAACGGCATTATTTTCGGTAGATCCGGGAGCGGGACTAAGTCCTGGATGGTATCCCAGTCGTCAATGTCCATCGGCGAAATGTCCAGCAGATCAAAAACTGGGCCTAAATCCGGATGAGATCTGATAGTGATCCTTTTTCCTTGAAAAGAGAAAGATAGTCCGAAGGGGAATTGCCAACGGTACATTATTTTCCGACTCCGGAGCCAATCTGTGAGAGGTTTTAAGGCTCTTCTCTTCTGTATGGTCACCTGTGCCAAGTCCTGAAAAACACTGACCTGGGCCCCATTGTAGGTCGCTCCTCCCGCCTGGCGAGCTTTGAGCATTATTAGCTCTTTATCTTGAAAATGTAAAAAGCGGCATATAATGTCTCTGGGTGGGTCTGTGTCACTCGGTTTCGGCCTAAGTGCCCGGTGCGCCCTCTCAATATTCACTGGGGTCGGGCGTTCTGGGCCCAGTAGTGCGCCACAGATAGTTTGAATTATTTCTATTGAGTCCTGGGGGGAGTCGGACTCCGGGATTCCCCTAAAACGCAGATTATTGCGTCTCCCCCGGTTTTCCTGGTCTTCCAGGGCGGAAAAAGCAGCATTTAGGTGGGCCTGGCACTTCTGGAGGCTGGAGGCTGTGGCAGTCTGAAAGTCCACTATCGCGGCCTGGTTATTTTCTAAGACCTTCACTCTATTGCCCACATGCCGTAGGTCTTGCCAGAGGGAGGAGATCTCGCTTACCAGTGGTTCCATGGCCTTTTGTAGGGCTGTATCCAGGTATTTTCTGGAAATAGGCATATGCTTGCGATGTCTATGGTCTTCCAGGTCACTCCCATCAGCGTTAAAGTCAATTTCGCTATCATCCGCTTCCTTAGCGGGCTCCGGCGCCATCTTGGCTTCTCTTGCTGCACATATGGCGGCAGCTTTTTTAACAAACTTGTCCATTTCTCCACCCGCGGCAGGCTGTTTGTGGGACAGGGAAGAGTCCCCAGTCTTCTGCTGGCCGATTTTCCCCATCTGGGTGTCAGGGAGCTAACGTAAGCTACAATAAAGCCGGGTCTGAGTAACAGAGCTCAAGCACGCACGTCCATGTCAGTCGAGTGCTAGCTCCGCCCCCCCAGGCCATGTTGTTTCTAGTGGCAACGGTTACAGTAAGGAGTTTGCTGGTGTTCGGGATACCAAGAACCAAGAGAAGGCTAGTGAACTCGGTAGAGGTGTCAGAGGAAGATCTTCGTCTCCTAAGACTGCCAATCCCGTGACATTGCCGGGTAAGACTGTTCCCGTTGATAATGTTGTGACAGTAAGCCGGCGGCAGTTGCTACCTGCCGGGCCGGTGAGTGATGAAGCACTGAGGCGAGAAACTGTCTCAAAAATGAATGACTATGTGAAAAATGCTGTGTCTGAACAGACTGGTAAGCCTCTTGCGGTTGCTGCCCTGCAAGGATCTGCACAGGAGAAGGTTATGGTGTTGCCTAAAGTACCTGTGAACAAGGCTAGATTTGGGATGGCGAAAGTCAGAGATCCCATGCTAGCCCGGGTAAGAGATGGCATGATAGCCGCCCCTGAGACTGGTAGATTAATAAATGTGCGGGACAATTATAAGGATAATACTGACTATCCAGTGGTTCTCACTGAGGGTGAAACTCCCGTGAGAACTGGGACTTGTGATCTTGATGCCATAAATGTGCTCGTACATGAGAGAATGATGTTCTGTGATATTGGGGGCACTGGAGACACTTCTATAGAAAGTGATAAAGCCCCTGCAGAACCTATACCTGTCCCTTTAAATGAAGGTATAAGGGAAATGCAGATAAACCATTGCTTTCTAAGTGAAGTGACCATTAAAAACAGTGGAGCTGATAAGGTGCAAAGTGATGGTACCTTGTTGGCCAAAATACATAATGTTAATGCAGATTTTTGTGAAGGATGTGATGATGACATGCCTTTTACCTTGCAGGTTATAGACAGGGGAGAAGCGCCCCATGGTGGTAAAAATGTAAAAGTTGAAAAAATGCTGATAAATGTTGAGAGCACCGAGTTGGGGGAACCCACTGTTGTGAAAAATGTGCAAGTACATGGGGCAGTCCTAGAGGGTGTACCACACGTACTAGAAGTGGATATGCAGTCTCCACAGGTTTCTATGATTAATAAAATGTCCCAGGTGGGGATTAGCTCAGCGGTGCTCCTTGAGGGCAGGGTTGAGAATGACACGAGCTGTATATATAATGCACGTTCTGTGACCGATAGCAACTCAGAGAGAGAGGCTTCCATGTCGAGGTCTTGCCAAACTAAAGTGGTTACTAGTAGCGACCAGATGACAGTTATATCTGACGAGACCAGAGTTCAGTCGGGAGACGTCAGTCTAGTGTCTGAAGCTCATATCCAGACAGTTTTAGATGACCTGACAGGACAGTACAGCTGCAAACAGGAGCCTGACCTCACTCTCGCCACACGGTCCCTAGATATGATAGAGAAGGGACTAGCTGTCGTCACAGAGTCACCGAAGAAGGCTGCAGAAGGATCAAAAGAGGAGACCCCGGAAAAGATGAGTGAACTGAAGAGTCTACCGCCTGGTGTCCTGGGGAAGGGAAAAGACTCCAGAAAGACACAAAAATCTATAGTAGACATCAACAATGGGCTTGAAGAGTTCCTGGGTGGAAATCCCACAGAGTGTCTAAGGAAGAATGGTGGTACTCCTACAACTGCTGTTACTCCAGAACAGAGTGAAGAGCAGCTGGAACAGAAGGCCCAAGAGTGGGGCGCTGCTAACAAGCTGGTGCGAAAAACTAAGAAGGCGACCAAGGCCCTCTCCTTGGCTAGAACCCTTGGAAAAGGGCTTAAGGAGCGAGATGAATTGGAGAGGCTGAACAAGCAACTCAGAGCAGAGATGGAAGATCTCAAGAGCTCAAAAGATGAAGTCAATGAGTTGGAGAAGTCTCTGCATGCTCCTGCGCAGCAGGTGGAAGAAAATGAGATACCTGAAGAGGAAGATCCTCTAAAAGATGCCAAGAAGTCAGAGCCTGTTAAAATTGGGTCTGGAGGTGGTGGCGCTGTGGTGCCAGCCGAGGCAGAGAAGAAGATGGAAGATGTATCTGCTGAACCAGATGATGGTGCTGAGGTGAATGCAGAAGCCCAGAGACTCGTGGCAGTGTGTGGCCAGGACCTGGTCATGAAAGACATTCCCTCTGCTGTCAATGCCTTCCAGAAAGCCAGCAGTCTGCTGAGGAAAAAATACGGGGGGACCGATGACCAGTATGAGGGTCCTGTTTACTCCAGTGGGCTGGCTCTCCTGAATCCTGCCCAAAAGGAGAACCATATCCTCGGTGAACCTCTGCAGGGATTGCCAGAAGACGACGAGTCTGGAGAAGACCCTGATGTCCCCGGTGCCTCTAACCTTGATGAGACAGAGGAAGAGGAGGAGCTAAGAATGCAAGTATATGATTCCATGTCTGAGAAGGCTAACAAAGTGGAGGAAGACTCCAAAGGAGACTCGGAGGCCGAAGAAGCTAAGGCCGAGGTCTTGAAGTGGTAGAAATCCTCGGATGTTCCAGAAACCAAGGAGAAAGGGTCTGAACACGACCATGACTGGGAACAACTATGCAAACAGTCCAGTCAAGAGCTGCTGCAGTACAAGAAAAGGCCGGTGCATGAGAGCAAGAATCAAAGAGTGCGAGAGCATGTTATTGTCACTCAGAAAGCAGTAGGAAAAGAGTATCTGGCCTTTAGTTGGGGACAGAAGGCATTTGGACAGTTTCTACTAGGTAGGAAGGCAGTGTTTATGACAAACCGAGCTCTTCTGGCCTGGGTCTGGCAGAATAAAGGTAAGCCTGTGATGCTGGCCACATCTTCCAGGGGGCCCGTGGAGCTGGAAGATGGCAGGATAATGCGGATGCCCTATCACGAGCATCCAGTTCGTACATGTGTTCACCCCCACAGGTTTGAACAGAGGGGGGGATATGTGGCAATGTGAATAGGAGGGGTGTAGCAAAGTCCCGGGGAAGCATGAACAAGGGGTGTTGTTTGCACCAGAAGCGTGTCACCAAGGGGCCCGGCCTTGGTGAAGTAAAGGCCCTAGTCTAGATATAGGTGGCCACTAAGTTAGTTAGTGGACACCAAGATAACTAGCTTAGCTGGCTCCAGCTAGTCCAGGGCGGGCTTTTACTGGGAACAGGCAATGTGCTGGGTGGGTGCCTGTTCCCCATGCTCCAGTCCGGGATTTTGGACAATGCCCATGTCCAGGGATGCTATTTAATCCTCTTGTTGGACATGGGTGGGGTTCTCTCTCACTCTGGAGAGTGTGCAGACAGAGGCCTGCTGAGGCTCTGTCAGTGTGGTCTCAGCAAGGCAAGGCTGAGGGGCCAAGAGGCTACGCAATAGCCTGGACTTTGGGGGACTCGGTGATGCCCGGGAACAAGCGTTGAAAGGTCAGAGTCGGGAGGACTGCTAGACCACAACCCCCGTCTAAAGGTACTGCACTTGTTACAGCCTGAGGGCTGGAGTATTGTATGGCTGGGGTAAGCCGCACCAGGTTCCATGTGTGAACGCTATCGTATAGCCGAGTTAGGTATATGATGTTTATTATGTTTAGGTAGAGCCCAGACGGGCAGGCTTTTGTTTTATGCCATGCAGTGTTTGAAGAGTGTCAAATAAATTGCACTGTTTGGACCTGAAACCCGGTGTTTGTGAAGATAATTCTGTGAGAATGACCCCCGAATAAGAGACGATCCCTTACAATGCGCAGTGCCCCAATTTGGGAGTAAGAGGACCGACCAAGCTGCTTTTTCCATCTCCAGGTTCCTAAAATCAGTTCACTTTGGTGTATGAGAGTTTGGTCTGTCACTGTGAAGGCAGTGGAACGTACCCGGCCTAAATTATTTTTTCACAAAAGGCAACCCCTGATATGGGACGTAACAGAGATTAAACTGATGAGAATAGTACTACAGAAAATACCACTCATATGGGGTGTGACAATAAATTGCACGGCGCAGATGCAGTGACCGTGGATTAAAACAAAGGGGAGGGAGCCAGCGTTTTTTAACCATCTCCCCGTTGGAAAAATCTATTCAATAAATGGACCCCAGATTGGGGGCGTTAGAGGGATTAAACTGATTAGAATAGTACTACAGAAAATACCACTCATATCGGGTGGGACAGTAAATTGCACGGCGCAGCCGCAGTGACCATGGATTAAAACAAAGGGGAGGGAGCCAGCATTTTTTTAAGCATCTCCCCGTTCGAAAAATCAATTCAATAAATGGACCCCAGATTGGGGACGTTAGAGAGATTAAACTGATTAGAATAGTACTACAGAAAATACCACTCATATCGGGTGTGACAGTAAATTGCACGGCGCAGATGCCGTGACCATGGATTAAAACAAAGGGGAGGGAGCCAGCGTTTTTTTAACCATCTCCCCGCTCGAAAAATCTATTAAATTCACCTTTCGGGGACCCTTAGTGTTGTACGTGGCTGGGTGGAGGAAGAAACCTTCAATGAGATCACCGGGACATGGCTAGCCTGGTATCCAATCTTGTGCAAATGGGGAGTTTGCGGTTGTGAAAATAGACTGTTTGCAGTTGTTTGCGGTGCATTAAAAGGGGAGTTTGGTCTGTCAATGTCTGTGAAGCGGGCGTAACCCTTACACTACCTGATCAATACAACATCATACCTGATCATATACACACACTGGATGTTTTAAAGCATGTTAATCCAAACAATTTAGGAATGTTAGTTGATTTATGCCCTTTATGGATTAAAACCCGACTCTGAGTCAACTACGTAATTTTCCATGGGAGTTTTGCCATGCATCCCCCTCCGGCATGCCACAGTCCAGGTGATTTAGTCCCCTTGAAACAACTTTTCCATCACTATTGTGGCCAGAAAGAGTCCCTATAGGTTTTAAAATTCGCCTGCCTATTAAAGTCTATGGCGGTTCGCCCGTTCGCGAACATTTGCGGAAGTTCGCGTTCGCGAACGGAAAATTTTATGTTCGCGACATCACTATAGGTGAGTATGCACACGACACTCAACCTGACAAATAGCACCCTCATAGAAAAACAAAACAAAGAATGGAAAGATTTCACTCATCCTATTTAGAGGAACTATCACAATCAATCAAGGCGGAAAGCAGGTCAAGGGGATCCATTGTGTGGTCCTTCGGTAACAGGAGAACAGGTATCAATACACTGACCCTGGTACCTCCCTACTTGACCTACTTTGCCCTAAATCCTATCTAAAACGGTGTCCAACCCCGCAAGGAGTGGCACCGTTGCCGGAACATAGCCCTATCCACAATAACCCTATTGTGGCCCTGACCATATGGGACCAGTACCACCATACAAGATAACTGAGGGGCAGGTACTGTATAAATATTTATATATTTATACAGTACCTGCCCCTCACTTATTCTTGTATGGCCAAGTAGGGAGGTACCAGGGTCAGTGTATTGATACCAGCGTCCACGCTGTTCTCCTGTTACCGAAGGACCAAACAATGGATCCCCTTGACCTGCTCTCCGCTTTAATTGATTGTGATAGCACCTCTAAATAGGATGGGTGAGATCTTTCCATTCTTTGTTTTGTTTTTCTATGAGGGTGCTATTTGTAAAGTTGAGTGTCATGTGTATACTCACCTAGAGTATATTTGTTCATGCTTATGACACTGTAAGTATCGGGGTAGCTTTCATATGATTAGATATGATTTTATTAGGTAATATTAAAAGTTATGTCTTAATGGTTTATCATGACTGTCCTCTAGTAGCTCACCTTTTCTGAAAAGTGGAGCCAAGCCCACAGCATATACTACTTCTCTGGCTGAGGAAACAGAAAAGTACAGAGGCAGCGTGAGGATTGGTGAAGACACAGGGTCTGCTCCCGGGCCATGCCAACTAAGAGTCGTGTCAGAGGAACCCACTGACCCTTGGCTTGGGGTGTCTGATATCATTTGGGATGAAGTGGATGACCGAGTCAAGTATTGGGTTGCTGGTCAAGGCCGCTAGATGACACCGGGAGCTCAGGCCTCTCGCTGCGACCCCTGCTGCCATGCCGCCTTATTCTGCTGCAACCTCTGCCTGCGCCAGAAACATTTATGCCTCTGCCACTTCCATGTGCAGGGCCTGGCACTTCTCTGTCTGACATACTGTTAGATCAAATAATTAAATGTGAAATCAAATATTTTTTATTTTGCCACTAATAAACTGCAAACAGGGCTTCAGAATATATAACTGCACTGCAGAATGGCAATTTGGCCCTCATTTTTTCTACTTTTACACAAAAGGCTTTTCAACAGATAAGTGCAACACTGAATGAAGAAAACATTTCGATTTCTACACTAATACACGACAAACAGGACTTCAGAATATATCACTGCACCGCAGAACGGCAATTAGGCCCTAATTCTTTTCAACTTTTACACAAAAGGCTTTTCAACAGATAAGTGCAATGCTGAATGGAGAATTTATTTTTATTTTGCCACTAATACATGGCAAACTAGGCTTTAGAATAAATCACTGCACCACAGAAAGGCAATTAAGTCCTATGTATTTATTTTACTTTTGCACAAAAGGCATTTCAGCAGATAAGTGCAATGCTGAACGGAGAATATATTTTTATTTTGCCACTAATACACGGCAAACAGGGCTTTAGAATAGATCACTGCACGTAAGAACGGCAATTTGGCGCTAATTGTTTTCTACTTTTACACAAAAGGCTTTTCAACAGGGCTTCAGAATGGATCACTGGCGAGGCGGAGCCTGGCCGCAGACTGGAATGGCAGAGTGAAACCGAGCTCTCCCGCCATGTACCTACATATAGCCTTTCAATACCAATTTACTCGCCTGAATTATGGGTAAAATAGGTCGCTATCTGTGTTATCTGTGGTCTGCTTTCCTATGTCGATAAAGCCGCGATCCTCCGCTCGTCCAGGGAAAAAAGCCCCATCCACTATGCTGGTGTGGAAGTCTCCATGTATCAGGACAATGCGCCCTCAACACTCCAGAAACGAGAATCCCCCCCGCCCTTCCCATCGTCTACCCAAAGCTAATCCCCCCTCCACCGTTAGACATTATTTTATTATAGTGTCTATTTGTTCTAAAGACTGCTATGCATGTGGGACTGGATGGCCTCCGGACCTTTGGACTCTGGTTTGCGATTACTGCTGGGAGCTCTCATTGGATTCCCGTTTTGCTCAACTGCACGGTTACTCTTACCTCCTACTGTTTTGCCTTTACACTTGCTGATTGTGTTACTTTATTGTGGTGATTTCTGTTATGTTTATTGCTATATGTTTGTACGCCACAGGTCAAGATACAACACTTTCGGTTCTTCTTCGCTCACTTGCTTACTCTCTCTTTTTTACTCCCCCCCCCCCCTCCCCTTCCCTTCCCTTCCCTTCATCAGCCTACTTTCTATCAATATCCTTCATAGCTTTCAGAAACTGAGTTAGTCTCTTTTCTTCACACAAACCCTTTTTTCCACTCTCACTATTGTTCCCTCTTCTATCTTTCATCTCTACTTTATTCTCCCCTCCTAATCGCGACACTCCTCTAGGAGCAAGAGACCCTACAGACATGGTTGAGATTGGCTTCGCTTCCTTTAATGTAAGAGGGCTGAATACTCCCAACAAGAGATACCATGTTCTAGACATCCTTAGGAAACTTAAACATCGATAATTTTTCTGCGGGCTAAAGGGGTAGGATACTCTTTTTGAGAGCCCAAATCTATTCGGCTAAAATTACCCTGGCGAACATATACGCTCCCAATCAGGCCCGGGTTTCTTGGCTATTGGACGCCTTGGATAAATTAAAGCTTTTTGCTGATGGCCCAATGATTTTGAGAGGTGGTTTAAATGTCACTCTCGACCCCCAACTGGACTCCTCCACCACCAAATCCTCCACCTCTCAAAGTGCTTTAGCCAAATTATGCTCTAAACTCTCTAATTTCTCCCTTATAGATGCCTGGCGTCTCCAGAATTCCTCTACTTGGGACTATTCTTACTTCTCTACTGTGCATAATTTGCACCAAAGGTTGGATTATCTACTGGTCCACAAATCCTTACTGCCAAGTCTCACGTCCAGGTATTTCTGTAATCTCTATTTCAGACCACGCTCCGGTCTATCTTTCTCTAACTCTGTCTGACGCTCCTCACAAGATGTGGAGATGGCGCCTCAATGAATAAATACTTGAGAATACTGAAGCCCTCTCTGACATCCAAAGGCATTTGCCCTCCTTCATTGAGTTGAATATGGACTCTACCCCTTCAATCCCAATGATTTGGGGATCACATAAAGCCTTCATTAGCGGCATATTCATTTCTTGGGGGTCTAAACTCAAGAAGGACAGACAAAAAAAAACAGATGCACTCCTCACACAAATAGCACGCTTGGAAAGTGAGCATAAACATACCAGACTGATAGAAACACAGCTGGAATTGCGATCCTTGAGGGAGAAACTCCTTACTATCTTACAGAACAAATCGGCCAAAGCTTACCTTCACTACCAACAAAGATTATATGCCCATGGGAACAAAGGATGGAAGATTATGTCTTCCCTACTTAGAAAAGAAAGAGCAAAGCAACACATCCATGCAATCAGAGACCATAAAGGTGAGGCCATCTCCTTCCCGCCAGAAATGGCCGCAGCCTTCCATACGTTCTACTCTGCTTTATACAATATTGGGGAAACATCCGCCACGCAGGGGACACATTCCAAGCAACTGCTGATTGATGACTTCCTAAAGGAACATAACACTGCCCCACTTAGATAAGGCCATGGAAAACTCCCTTCTCTCCCCCATCATGACAGAAGAGGTACGCTTGGTCCTTTCTTCTTTCCCCCTGGGAAGAGTCCAGGCTTTCCCTTGCTTTACTATAAAAAATTCCAAGAGGTCTTGTTACCGCATCTCACTGAATTTTGCTCCTCTCTGTTTAATGGTGAACCACTTCCTAGACAATCTCAAGAGGCCCACTCTTATCACACTCAGGAGGACAACAATCTGGAAGACTGCAGAAGCTACAGGCTCATTTTTCTTCTTAATTTAGATCTTAAAGTATGGGTGAAGCTCCTGTCCCTGCGAGTCAAGAAGCTTCTGCCCCATCTCATAGGGGAGGAGCAATCAGGATTTGTCCCGGGAAGAGAGGGAAGGACCAATATGACAAAATTACTGTCAGCAATACACCAAGCCCACACCTCAGGCTCGTCACTGGTCCTTCTCGGAGTTGACGCCAAGAAGGCCTTTGATAGAGTTAGCTGGCTCTTCATGAAATCTACATTACAAAAGTTCAGTTTGCCGCCCTCCTTCATAGAGGCCATATTCTCGCTCTACTCTCAGCTTTCGGCGTCCCTTATAGTAAATTATTATCTATCATCTCCCTTCATGATCTTCAACAGGACCAGGCAGGGCGGTCCGCTCTCACCAACCCTGTTCGTACTTGTGATGGAGGCCGTGTGCAACGAGTGAGGCAACATTCCGACATAAAAAGATTCCCTATCCCCAGCGGAGAGCTGAAAGCATTAGCTTTCGCGGATGGTCTCCTTTTTTTGCTACCTGATCTGATGGTTGGGCTCCCTTTTTTGGTCAAGCTGTTTGATCAATTTGGAGAGGTCTCTAATTTTAAAGTCAATGTCACGAAGTCGGAAGTTCTAAACATCTCTCTCACCCGTCAGAGCCTTCAAACACTCAAAAAAGCTTCCCTTTTTGCGTGGGCTCCTTCGACACTCAAGTACTTATGTTTCCAAATAGTGATGAGCGGCAGGTGCCATATTCAATTTCGACGAAATTCGTGAATATTCGAAAGAATATTTGTTTCATATTCGTCGAAATCGAATATTCGTCATTATTCTAGTTATCGCGATTAATATGCGATTTAAATAATCGCGTATTGCGATTTTAACTTAGGCTACTTTCCTATTGGTTTCATATCTAGAATTATAGCGAAGATGACGAATATGACGAATGTATTCGTCATATTCCTCAAAACGAAGATAACGAAGTATTCTACATCTTCGTTTTAGCAACCTATTCGTCAACTTCGCTAATTCTAGCAATCGAATAGGAAGGTTGACTATAGAGACCACTGTGTTTAATTCGCTATGCGATTATATAATTTTTTTTTTTTATAAATAGAATAATTATAATAATTATCAAGTAATATAATTATTAAAAAAAATAAATAAAATCGCATAGCGAATTCAACACAGCTGTCTCTATAGTCAACCTTCCTATTTGATTGCTAGAATTAGCGAAATTGACGAATAGGTTGCTAAAACGAAGATGTAGAATACTTCTTTATCTTCGTTTTGAGGAATATGACGAATACATTCGTCATATTCGCTAATACTACCAAGCCAACCATAGTAAACCAGGTCTAAGTAGAAATCGCAATGCGATTAATTCAAGTTATATTAATCGCATTGCGATTTCAACTTAGAGCTGGGTTTATAATGGGTCAGCTTGCTAGAATTAAAGAAGTAAACGAATATGGAATATAGCAGCAGTGCTAAGTTGAAATCGCAATGCGATTAATTTAACTTGAAGTAATCGCATTGCGATTTCAACTTAGCACTGCTAGTGCTATATTCCATATTCGTTAATTCTAGCGTATGTAAGATAGCAGTGCTAAGTTGTAATCGCAATGAGATTAATATAACTTGAATTAATCGCATTGCGATTTCAACGTAATTCCTCAAATCCGACAGTACATTTTAGTATATGGAGACGTTCCCATGGTGATGGGGACGCTCCATGAGCACGGAAGTCGGCAGAAGCGGCAACGGGCACTGACTAGAGCAGCCAGGAATCCAGGAATCCTCAGGACAGGTAAGAACTACTTTTGGGAAGTGGGAAAGAAAAAAATATAACTAAAAAAAATAAATAAATAAATGAATATTCGAAATAGCGAATTTATAGCGCTATATTCGAAATATTCGCGAATTAGCGAAGTGCCGATATTCGCAAAAAAAAAACGCTATTCGAATATTCGCGCTCAACACTATTTCCAAATCCCTTCTTCCTTAACCAAGGTGTACGACGCAAACTTTTGCCCCCTTCTCACAGAGATTCAAAAATAACTCATAGAATACGATATACCCTTGATATCATGGATAGGCAGAAAAAATGTCATACAAACATATGTACTTCCAAAGATCTTGTATAAATTGCAGATGTTGCCAATTGCTCTGCCACAAGCTTTCTTTACCACATTACGCTCCCTCTTCTCCTGCTACCTTTGGAAATGGAAACGCGTTGCATGGCTCATACGCTCTTGACCAGACCGATCAGGAACGGTGTGATGGGACTGGTGGACGTCCAGAGAATACAGTTGCAAGAAAAAGTATGTGAACCCTTTAGAATGAATTTAATTTCTGCACAAATTGATCATAAAATGTGATCTGATCTTCATCTGTCACAACAATAGACAATCACAGTCTGCTTAAACTAATAACACACAAAGAATTAAATGTTACCATGTTTTTATTGAACACACCATGTAAACATTAACAGTGCAGGTGGAAAAAGTATGTGAACCCCTAGACTAATGACATCTCCAAGAGCTAATTGAAGTGAGGTGTCAGCCAACTGGAGTCCAATCAATGAGATGAGACAGGAGGTGTTGGTTACAGCTGCCCTGCCCTGTAAAAAACACACACCAGTTCTGGGTTTGCTTTTCCCAAAAAGCATTGCCTGATTTGAATGATTCCTCGCACATAAAAGCTCTCAGAAGACCTACAATTAAGAATTGTTGACTTGCATAAAGCTGGAAAGGGTTATACAAGTATTTCCAAAAGCCTTGCTGTTCATCAGTCCACGGTAAGACAAACTGTCTATAAATGGAGAAAGTTCAGCACTGCTGCTACTCTCCCTAGGAGTGGACTTCCTGTAAAGATGACTGCAAGAACACAGCGCGGACTGCTCAATGAGCTGCGTCAGGCCATAGAGTGTCAGCTAAAAACTTACAGAAGTCTCTTGCATATGCTAACATCCCTGTTAGCGAATCTACGATAAGTAAAACACTAAACAAGGGAGGATACCACAGAGGAAGTCACTGCTGTCCAAAAAAAACATTGCTGCACGTTTACAGTTTGCACAAGAGCATCTGGATGTTCCACAGCAGTACTGGCAAAATATTCTGTGGACAGATGGACCCAAAGTTGAGTTGTTTGGAAGAAACACAAAACACTATGTGTGGAGAAAAAGAGGCACAGCACACCAACATCAAAACCTCATCCCAATTGTGAAGTATGGTGGTGGGGGCATCATGGTTTGGGGCTGCTTTGCTGCATCAGGACCTGGGCGGATTACTGTCATCAAAGGAAAAATGAATTCCCAAGTTTATCAAGACATTTTGCAGGAGAACTTAAGACCATCTGTCCACCAGCTGAAGCTCACCAGAAGATGGGTGTTGCGACAGGACAACGACCCAAAGCATAGAAGTAAATCAACAACAGGATGGCTTAAACAGAAGAAAATACGCCTTCTGGAGTGGCCCAGTTAGAGTCCTGACCTCAACCCGATTGAGATTCTGTGGAATGACCTCAAAAAAAGCGATTCACACCAGATATCCCAAGAATATTGCTGAACTGAAACAGTTCTGTAAAGAGGAATGGTCAAGAATTACTCCTGACCGGTGTGCACGTCTGATCTGCAACTGCAGGAAACGGTTGGTTGAAGTGATTGCTGCCAATGGAGGTTCAACTAGGTATTAAATCCAAGGGTTCATATACTTTTTCCACCTGCACTGTGAATGTTTACATGGTGTGTTCAATAAAAACATGGTAGCATTTAATTATTTGTGTGTTATTAGTTTGTCTATTGTTGTGACTTAGATGAAGATCAGATCACATTTTATGACCAATTGGTGCAGAAATCCATATAATTCCAAAGGGTTCACATACTTTTTCTTGCAACTGTGTATAGAGCGATCCAGCTGAGAAGTTGGATTAACTTAACTAACCCTTCGGGCACGCAGACTGGACAACAGTGAGCCGAAAACGCATACAAAGGAGACCTGTTACGTGACAAGTGGATACCTTCTAAGGGACATAAAACAGGTATGGACACAGGCAACAATTTGCTCTTCAGAGGCGCCTCTCATACTTGGTCTGTCCTTTCCCCCTATCTGTCTCCTGCTCTTTCTCTGCTACTTCCATCTAGCTTAATACCTGTGGTCATGGGAAGCTACTCTCCGTTCTTTAAGCCTATGTGGGATCAGCTTGCCCACATTTCAGTCATGAAGTTGTTCACGAATGGAGAAATTCCTAGCCTGGCTGACCTGAAGCAATTGCTCCAGAGATTCTCTTTCATGTGTCTGCATGTTTCCCACTTTACCAGGTGCTGTAAAGATTTCCTTCGGCTTCATGATCCATTCAGAGATTTAACTGAATTTGAATATGATCTATCGTCACTAGTAGAGTTGAGCGGACACCTGGATGTTCGAGTTCGAGAAGTGAACTTATCCCGAACTTGACCCAGAACCCGAACCCCATTGAAGTCAATGGAGACCTGAACCTTTGGGCACTAAAATGGCTGTAAAATAGCCCTGGAAAGGGTTAGAGGGCTGCAAAAGGCAGCAAAATGTAGGCAAATCCCCTGCAAACAAATGTGGACAAGGAAATGACTTAAAAAAAATAAAAGTAAACTAAAAATTAACCAATTTTAAATGGCAACTCAGAGGAGGAGGTGGAATAGGAGGTTGGGGTGGCGTCAGGTGGGAACGCTATGGTAGTTGAAGTTCTCCTCACAGTCATAAAGGATTCATGTCTGCCTGCAGCCCCACAGGCCTCGTTCACAGGTTCAGGCCCAAGGCAACCATACATTGGAGTTAGAGAAGTTCTCATCACAGCCAAAAAGGATTCATGTCTGCCAGCGTGGCAACGGAACACATTCACAGATTCAGGCCCAAGGCAACCATACATGTAAGTTAGAGGAGTTCTCATCATAGCCAAAAAGGATTTATGTCTGCATGCAGTGCCACAGGCTTCACTTACAGACTCAGGCCCAAGACAACCATACATGGGAGTTGGAGAAGTTCTCATCACAGCCAAAAAGGATTCATGTCTGCCAGCAGTGCCACAGGACACATTCACAGATTCAGGCCCAATGCAACCATACATGGGAGTTAGAGGAGTTCTCATCATAGCCAAAAAGGATTTATGTCTGCATGCAGTGCCACAGGCCTTACTCACAGACTTAGGCCCAAGACAACCATACATGGGAGTTTGAGAAGTTGTCATCACAGCCAAAAAGGATTCATGCCTGCCTGCAGTGTCACAGGCCTCATGCACAGACTCAAGCCCCTGGCACCCACAAATAGGAGAGTTCAAATCACGCCAAAACAGTATTGATTTCACCCAGCAGTGCAACACGCAAAACAGGCATCATGTCACCCACCAATGCAGCAGGCGATTATCATTAATGTAGGCCCCTGGCACCCAGACAGAGGAGAGAGGTCCCATAAAAGCCAAACAGGCATCATGTCACCCACCAATGCAGCAGGCGATTATCATTAATGTAGGCCCCTGGCACCCAGACAGAGGAGAGAGGTCCCATAACAGTCAAACAGGCATCATGTTACCCAGCAATGGAACAGGCCACTTTCAGCAATTTAGGCCCTAGCACCCAGACAGAGGAGGGAGGTCCCATAACAGCAAAACAGGCATCATATCAACCACCAATGCAGCAGGCGATTATCATTAATGTAAGCCCCTGGCACCCAAACAGAGGAGAGAGGTCCTATAACAGCAAAGAAGCATCATGTCACCCACCAATGCAGCAGGCGATTATTATTAATGTAGGACCCTGGCACCCAGACAGTGGAGAGAGGTCCCATAACAGCCAAACAGGCATCATTTCACCCACCAATGGAACAGGCCAATTTGAGCAATTTAGGCCCTAGCACCCAGACAGAGGAGGGAGGTCCCATAACAGCAAAACAGGCATCATGTCACCCACCAATGTAGCAGGCGATTATCATTAATGTAGGCCCCTGGCATCCAGACAGAGGAGAGAGATTCCATAACAGCAAAACAGACATCATGTCAACCACCAATGCAGCAGGAGATTATCATTAATGTAAGCCCCTGGCACCCAGACAGAGGAGAGAGGTCTCATAACAGCAAAACAGGCATCATGTTACCCACCAATGCTGCAGGCGATTATGATTAATGTAGGCCCCTGGCACCCAGACAGAGGAGAGAGGTCCCATAACAGCCAAACAGGCATCAACTTACCCAGCAATGGAACAGGCCACTTTCAGCAATTTAGGGCCTAGCATCCAATCAAAGGAGAGAGGTCCCATAACAGCAAAACAGGCATCAAGTCACCCACCAATGCAGCAGGCGATTATCATTAATGTTGTCCCCTGGCACCCAGACAGAGGAGAGAGGTCCCATAACAGCAAAACAGGCATCATGTCACCCACCAATACAGCAGGCGATTAAGCGAAATATAGGCACCTGACACCCAGGCAGAGGAGAGGTCATTTGTCAGAAAAAGGGGTTAATGTCTTTCACCAATGAAGAAGGCGATAAAACAAAATATAAGCCCCTGACACCCAGACAGATGAGAGGTCATTTGTCAGCAAAAATAGGTTAATGTCTCTCACCAATGCAGCAGGCAATAAAAAAATATAGCCCTTTGACACCCAGACAGAGGAGAGGTCATTTGTCAGCAAAAAGAATTTAATGTCTCCCACCAATACGGCAGGCAATTAAGTGAATTATAGGCCCCTGACACCCAGACAGAGGAGAGGTCATTTGTCAGCAAAAAGAGATTAATGTCTCCCACCAATGCAACAGGTGATTAAACGAAATATAGTCCCCTGACACCCAGACAGAGGAGAAGTCATTTGACAGTAAAAAAGAGGTTAATTTCAGGCACCAAAGCAGCAGGCAATTAGCTGAAATGCAGGCCCCTGGCACCCAGACAGAGGAGAGGTTCATTCAACCTGGGGTTGCCCCAAAAATAATGGTACAATTAAAAAGAGAGGATTCAATAAAGAAGTGCCCTGGAGTACAAGCAAGTATGGTTGAGGGCGAGGCAGTTATAAATGTCTATTCTGCACAAGGTACGGACAAGTCTTGTGGGATCCATGCCTGGTTCATTTTAATGAACGTGAGCTTGTCCACGTTGTCTGTGGACAGGCAGCTGCGTTTGTCTGTAATAACGCCCCCTGCCCTGCTACATACACGTTCAGACAATAAACTGTCCGCAGGGCAGGCCAGCACCTCCAAGGCATAAAGGGCAAGCTCTAGCCATGTGGACAATTTGGAGATCCAGATGGTGAATGGGGCAGAACCATCAGTCAGTACGTGGAGGCATGGCACATGTACTGTTCCACCATGCTGTTGAAATGCTGCCTCCTGCTAACATGTTCCCTATCAGCTGGAGGTGCAGTTTGTGGTAGCGCGGTGACAAAACTTTTCCACATCTCAGCCATGCTAACCCTACTGTCTGAGACCTCTTCCTCCTCCTCTTCCGCCTTGTGCTTCCACTTATCCCCCCGTGTCAGTTGGGAATGTCCTCAGGAGCATTTCTACCAGCGTGTACTTGTAGTCGCACATCTTCCTATCATGCTCCAGTGTGGGAATTAAGGTGGGCACGTTGTCAGTGGTCAGTACAAGTTAAAATGTGGGCAACTTTGCTGTCGTTGCGCAGGCACTGCAGCATGTAGTTGCTCATGTGTGCCAGGCTGCCCAGAGGTAACGATAAGCTGTCCTCTGTAGGTGGTGTATAGTCTGTGTCCTCCGTATCACCCCAGCCACGCTCCAGTGATGGCCCTGAGTTGCGTAGGGTCGCACCCTGCAGTGAAACTGGTTCCTTCTCCTCCTCCTACTCTACCTCATACTCATCCTCATCGTCCTCGAGAAGTGTGCCCTGGCTGTCCACATGTGTACCTGGCCTCCTCTGGTGCAGGAATGCACCCTCTGAGCCACTTCTTTATGAACTGCCTGAAACCCTGTGAAATGCACCCTCTTCCTCCTCCTCCTGTGCCGCATCCTCTTCCATCATCGACGTAATATTTTTTTCAAGGAGACATTGAAGGGGTATTGCTAACAACGGCGTCATCAGCACTGGCCATGTTGGTTGAGTACTCCAAAGACCACAACAAGGTACACAGGTCTCGCATGCAGGCCCAATCACTGGAGGTGAAGTGGTGCTAATCCGCAGAGCGACTGACCCGTGCATACTGCATTAGTGATGAGCGGCAGGTGCCATATTCGATTTCGACGAAATTCGCGAA
>JAKVIS010001636.1:0-31128 GCA_033119425.1 Bufotes viridis
GTAAGTAGCTCTTGGGCAACTTTGTGTAGTGCCTCTGAAGCCACAGGTTCCGGGATGCCCTGTATCCGCAAATTACGCCTGCGGTTCCCCTGATCTATTCGCAGGAGGGCGTCGTTCAGCAGGTCTTTATGAGCTTTCAATTACATACAGTGTGAATACGAGCATGTTACATGAAATACAACATGAAGTCTGCAATACAGAAAGAGATATACTCTTATAAACAGTTTTCTCACCCAGTTTTATAATGGCCTCTGAATATCCAGTGCCACCACACAGTGGCTAAGATGGCGGAGCTCCTCCTTTATGTCGGTCAGGTCTTTTTTCAGTGGAGAGAGGGCAGAGTCTAGGATGTCGCGGAGATCAGCTTTAGATAAGGGAGAACCCCTCCGAGCAGGTCTGTGCTCTGACGTGTCTGAGGCACTGCCTGCTTCTGAGAAATCATCTGCATCAGATAGCTGATGTGCGTGCAGCGCCATCTTAAAAGCATCTGCTGCACGGGCTTGTTGCTGTTTTTTAAGAAATCTGTCCATTTCAGGTTGCTTTGAGCAGACCGGAGTATGCTCAGGTTGGTCCTTCGGTCGTTCCGTCCTGATTTTCCCCATTTGTGTGCTGTGGGAAGCTGAATAAGGGGTCAGTGAGCCAGCTCGGTTGAGGAGCACAGGATCAAGCAGCCATTTAGCAGCGTGGCCAGGTTCCGCCCCCCAGTGTGCAAGTGTTTGTGTCACCATGATGCATACCTTCATGCCTTGTTCCGTCACAGAAGCCCCTATAATACTGTATCAATTTCAAACAGATATCTATCTGGATCAAGCCTCTCAGTAAAAGACACATAAAGCCCAACCAAGAATTTGTGAAAAAGCACCGGAAGGACTCTCAGACTGAGGGAAACAAGATTCTTTGGTGTGAAGAAACCAAGATTGAACTTTTTGGTCTCAATTTTAAGGGTCATGTCTAGAGCAAACTAGGCACTGCTCATTATCTGCCGTTCAGCGGTGCAGTTATATGTTCTAAAGCCTTTTGTGGCATATATAAGTGGAAAAAAGTAAGGGCCTATTTTCCGTTTAGCAGTGCAGTTATATGTTCTAAAGCCCTTTTTGGCATGTATTAGTAGCAAAAAAATATACCGTATATTATTTGCCGTTCAGCGGTGCAGTTATATGTTCTAAAGCCTTTTGTGGCATGTATAAGTGGAAAAAAGTAAGGGTCTATTTGCCATTCAGCAGTGTAGTTATAGGTTCTAAAGCCTTCTTTGGCATTAATTAGTGGAAAAAAAGGCTTATTAGCTGTTGTGTGGTGAAGTGAGAAAATTACAGACTTTTTGGGGGTGTTTTAATTTCCTTTTTATTTATTTATTTGATCTAACAGTGTGTCAGACAGAGAAGTGCTAGGCCCTGCACAGAAAAGTGGCAGAGGCCTAAATGTTTCTGGCGCAGGCACAGGTTGCAGCAGAGTAAGGGGGCGTGGCAGCAGGAGTCGCAGCAAGGGGCCTGAGCTCCCAGTGTCATCTAGTCGTGTCTTGACCACCAACCCAGCAGTTCTTGAATGGTTTACTCGGTCATCAACTTCATCCCAAGTCATATCAGACACCCCCAGCCAAGAGTCGGTGGGTTCGTCAGACACAACCCTTAGTTGGCATGGCCCGGGAGCAGGCCCTGTGCCCTCACCTGTCCTCAACCTGCCTCTGTCCTATTCTGTTCCCTCAGCCAAAGAAGTATTACACGATGTGGGCTCAGCTCCACTATACAGCAAGGACGAGCTACTAGAGGGCAGTCAGCAGCTACAGACTAGCCAAGATGTGGAGGAAACATCCGCCACTTCCTCCTGTAGTTGGGCATGAGGAGATGAGGAGAGCCACGTGGGAGCTGGTGTTGCGAGCGGTCAGGATCATGACCCAGAGACCGTTGAGGAGGACATCAATGACGTGCAGACAGTACTCGATGATGATGATGTAGCTGATCGCACTTGAGAGCTGGGTGAATTAGTGGCTTAATTATCATTGGGAGAAGAGGGTGGCAGCTTGCCATTGAGGCAGCGGCGGAGCCAGCAAGTCGTTAGCTTGGCTGGAAGTCAGCAGGGTGGCAGCAGTGGGAGGTCGGGAGCCAAACATGCCCGGAATGTAGTGGTGCAGAGGTTCACGTCTCCACCTCCATGGAAGCAGCGGTGGTAGCAGTAAAATCACCTTCTCGGCGGTTGTGGCAGTCGTTTGTTAAGCCGCCGGAGGAGGTGAACATGGCCATTTGTAGAATTTGTGGGCAGAAGGTGAAGCATGGCCAGGGTGCCAATGTTGGCACCACGGCCCTGTGTCAACATATGAAGCGTCACCATAAAGTGGCCTGGGAGAACAGTGGCTCCGATGTAATGGTCCAGCCTGCCGCAGCAACTGCTGCATCACCCAGTGGTACGCACCCGATTTCAGGCAGTCAAGGCTCCACCAACTCAGCCGAAGGGAGCTGTCTTTCCTTCCCATCATCTGCTGGTCCTAATGCTCCTGCTCCTCCTCCCATTCCTCGTCAGTCATTCCATCAGCAATCGATCACCGAAGCGATTGCCAAGAGACACTCAATGGCGCAGAAGCTGAATGTGCTCCTGGCCAAATTGCTAGTGCTGCAGTCCCTCCCATTCCAAGTGGTGGACTCTGCACCTTTCAGATAACTGATGGCTTGTGCTGAGCCGAGGTGGAGAGCCCCAAGCCGTCATTTTTTTTACAAAAAGGCAGTACCAGCCCTGCATACGTATGTAGAACAGAAGGTGGGCCAGTCCTTGAGCCTGTCGGTGTCTTCCAAAGTGCAAGGCAGTGGCGAAGTGTGGAGCTGTGACTACGTGAGGCAGGGACAATAGATGTCCTGTACAGCTGACTGGGTGAATGTGGTTCCTACACAGCTACACCTACACTTGGCCAGGTGACGCCTCTTCTGCCTCCACGTTCTCACTTCGTTGGTCCAGCAAAAATGTCTGCCTCTGCCTCCTCATCCTCCACTGTGTCCTCAGCCTCCACTCCAAGTCACAGTGCCCCTCCAGCATACCACATGTGCAGGTCAAGGCGGTGTCACTATGTTCTGCACCTCGTTTGCCTGGGCGAACAGAGTCACACAAGGTAGGAACTGCTCTGAGTACTTCATCAAGAAATCGAATCCTGGCTTTCACTGTGACCACTCAAAATCTGAACCATGGTGATCGACAACGGGAAGAACATGGTGTCGGCGCTGCATCAAGGAGGGCTGAGCCATGCGCCCTGCATGGCACACGTGTTCAATCTGGTTGTCAAGCGGTTCCTGAAGTCTTCCACTCATCTGCAAGACATCCTAAAAATGGCCAGGAAACTTTGCATGCACTTCAGCTACTCGTACACCGCAAAGCACACCCTCCTACACCCCCAACATAGGCTGGTTTTCGACGTTTCCTCCCGTTGGAATTCCACTCTCCATATGTTGGACCGACTATACAAACAGAGAAAGTCCATAAATGATTTCTTCATGATCCAAGCGGACAGTAGTACTCCCCTGTGTAACTTCTATGTCAGCAAGTGGCAGCTCATGTGGGACACCTGCCCTTTGCTCAGGCCCTTTGAGGAGTTATTTGTCAGTCGCCAGGACTACGGGATGAACAACATCATTCCAGTGCTTCATGTCCTGGAACAAATGCTGGTAAATCTGGCTGATCAGAGGACTGGAGACGTAGCGCCTAGATCTTCTGGCCACATGAGCCCTGTAGGGGCTGAACTGGAGGAGGAGGAGAAAATTGGAGCACAAGCAATGTGTAGCGAAATCAGTGGTTTTTATACATAGGTGACAAGAGAGGAGGAGCAGGAGCAGCAAGAGGGGCTACAGGGTGATGAGGAAGACAAGACAAAGGACCCAGACACACCGTGGCAGTATGCAGTGGAGATGGAGGCAGTGAGTCCCTTCGAGTCACTTGCACAAATGGCCCGCTACATGCTCACTTGCTTGCGTAGTGACAGCCGAATTGTCACCATTCGGCAGAGGGATGACTTCTTGCTCTCCACCTTATTGGACCCTCGCTACCGGTCAAAAATGGGGGCCTTTTTTACACACGCTGAGAGAGAGGACAAACTGAACTACTACAGAGACATCCTATGTAGTCAGTTGGCCGCTGCCTATCTGCACCATCGTCTATCCTCTCGCAGGTGTAACTGGGGGGGCCCTCTGCACTCGCTTTCCACTGCCAGGGCTGCTGGGGAGGGGTGGCAGGAGCAGTACCAGCTCCATCAGCAGCAGTCTGAGTCTACAGTCTCTGATGAGTAGCTTTCTTTACCCGCATAGTGAAGAAACTATTTACCAGCAGCAGGTAGACCTGGAGCAGGACCTGAACCAGCAGGTGGTGGCATACTTGGACAGCACCCTGCCAACCCACATTGAAGATCCACTGGACTACTGGGCAGCCAAACTGGATTTGTGGCCACAGCTGGCCGAGTTTGTGCTAGAAAAGCTGTCCTGCCCGGCCAGTAGTGTGGCATCAGAGCGGGTATTTAGTGTGGCGAGGGCCATAGTGACCCCAAGGAGAACTCACCTGTCCACCTAAAATGTGGAGAGGCTGACATTTCTCAAGATGAATCAGGCATGGATCAGCCAGGATTTCCACCCACCAATTCATGATGCATCTGATTAGATCATCCATGCCTGCTGCTCTGTGGTCTCCTCATGCTGCTGCCACCTTCACACTTGGTCATTGTGCCACTCTGTAGCCTACTCATGCTGCTGCCACCTCCAGACTCTGTCATTTTGCCGCTCTGTGGTCTCCTCATGCTGCTGCCACCTCCACACTCAGTCATTGTGCCTCACTGTGGCCTCCTTCTGATGCTGCTGCCACCTCCACACTCTGTCATGTGCCACTCTGTGGCCTTTTTGATTTTGCTGCCACCTACAGACTCTGTCATTGTGCCATTCTGTGGCTTCCTAATGCTGCTGCCACCTCCACACTCTGTCATTGTGCCACTCTGTGGCCTCTCTGTGGTCTCCTCATGCTGCTTCAACCTCACCACTATGTCATAGGTCCACTCTGTGGACTTCTCATGCTGTTCCTATCCTCCCCAATTCATGACTGGCCCACTATTTTGGCTTTCGGCCTGGCTGACATCATCATTTATTTGACCTTTCTTCTGATCTGTCAGAAGCAAGGAAAAAGGAGATGCACAATGGATCCTGTCTATGTTGCAGCTGTAAGGCGTGTATGCTCCAATCAGAATTGGCTTATGATTTGGTAGCCAAAAGCAGGAGTGAGTACAAAACGCAGAAGACATGCAAATATTCCATTCACGTCTCATCTCTGTTTTGGATCCACTCCTGTTTTTTTTTTTGGGCATTAGCAATACTGATGAATTATTGAGAAAATGCTGACCGAGTGAAGGCATATGCTCCACAGACAAGATCCGTTTTTTGTGTGTTGTTGTTCTGATGGATCAGAGGAAGGGCAAAATAATCAGTGACGTCCACACAAACTTACTGCTGACACCCTCTCCACTCTTATCAATTCAGAAAAAATGGACGGCACTGTGCTTTCATTGAGGTCCCGGTGCACGGTCAGCAGGTCGGTTCCCACAAGTAAAACACATCTTTTAAATACATCTTTTAAATAACCTGCCCCCTTATCACATGACTAGTCACATGATTGTGGCTAGAGGCAATCCACCCCCCATTCACATGACTAGTCACATGATTGTGACATCATCTTGCTACGTGACACCAATACAAACAAAATTAGATATAAATGAAGCAAAGCAGAGTATGTATCCAAACTTGTACATTACTATTGAGCCTGAGTAATTAGGTCAGCGATCTATTATGTAAACCAAATACACAATATATTACAATATGTATATTTAATTACCATTCGTTCCACAGGTTAATTTCAGATAAAGCTGTTTAATGTATACTCCTTGTTCAGACCCTTGGGGGCAAGTGTTTCCAACCGATGGATCCAATATGCTTCACGTTGGTGGAGCATCCGGATCCGATTCCCTCCATGTCGGGGTAAGGTCACTTCTTCTATAATTTGAAAACGCAATTGTGAGATGCGATGATTTTTCTCAATAAAATGTTGAGGAATAGGTAACAAGGTGTTCTCTTTCCTAATTGTAGATTTATGTTTCCCCACTCAGTGTGTGGGGAGTGCCAGTCCTTTCATTTTACCCTCTCCACTCTGTCAGGGGGCTCTACTTGTATACATGTTCAATAGAATAGGTTCTGTAGACATCTATGTGGAATCAGCTGACGAGGGTTTAAAAGGACTGCGCTTCTTCTTGACGCTAACATCTAATTGTAAGGCTGAGTTGATACTTGAGTTATTGGTCAGTTTTGGCCCCGTGACTGCCCAAAGTGAAATATGCAGTGATTCTAAGAGTGACCCCTGTCATCTGCAAGTCATACTGACTCAGTATTATTTCACTACCACAGCAGACTCCCTATGCGTGTTACTGCAAGGCTCAGTGTTCTACACCCCTATAAAGGCTCTCTGCAGTCCGGAAATAGCTGTTTTTTAACGCAGCAAATAAATTCACATCGAAGCAAATTTTTCCGGAAAATTCGGGGAACAGTCCAAATCGAATTTTTGAAAAATTTGCTCATCTCTAGTGAACATCAATAAAATACAGTCAAAACATGTTGTAACGCATCATTTTTTTAAATGTAAAACAAATAGAAATAAAAGATGGCTTCATTTTCAGCACTCAAATAAACATGTAAAAGTCTGAAATTAACAATTAAAAATCAAACAATTCCCTGGTGAAATGGCCAGGCACAGGGTCTGGTTGCCCACCCACAGGACTTTGTGGGTGGTATTCTTGCGGTGCTTCATGTGGTCAAGGAACTGATGTAGTTCCACTTGATCCAGGGGGAAGTCCATTATTACAGCTACAGTGGTTATAGCGCTGAAATAGAGCCTCTATTTTGTACTGGCCTGTTTTGGATAAGGGGAGCTAGGCCCCCGCAACATCCTCTCCTCCGGACTTTTACTCCTTCTCTGGCTCAGATACTGCTAAATTTCGGCATCTAGCCTTGATCTAGTATCTGAGCCAGAGACAGGAGTGACTCTAGCCCCCTTCTCCGACGTGCCTGTTATCTTTGGGTTTGGAGGCTACTTATTTGGCCCCTAGCTGCCTTCATGCCCGACTCATCATCTGGAATATGTGGAGTTTGTTCTGGCTCCTGGTTGCTTGCCCCAACATCAGGCAACACTGGCTGAGTGGATCCTTCATGTGGGGCAGCTTCTTCTTCAGAAGATGAGTTTTCCTGGGCCCCTGGGTCTTCAAGGCTGTCAATGGTCCTAGGAAAGAGCAAATTTTTATTAGACCCATGGAATAATTTGACTATTGTAAGAGGGCGCTAGGTTCCGTCGTCGACGGAAGGTACGTGTCACCGAGTTTCCTGGCCTCGGTGAGATAAGAGCCGGATTTTTTTTGTGTGTCAGCAGCAGCTAGTGCTGTTTGACACATTGATATTTAGTATGGCTACAAAGCCGATCCGGGCCGGCTCTTATTGGGAATAGTCAAGTGCTGGGTGGGAGACTATTCCCCACGGTCCAGGCCGGACTTTTTCCAGGCCTTCAAAAAGGCAGCCACCTCAGCAGGTGAGAGGTGATTATCCTGGAAGCTGCTGATGTTACTGTGAAGCTCTCAGTGCTGAGAGCAAGAGGCTGCAAACAGGCATGCAGTCTACCTGGAAGCCGCTGGTGGAAACTTTGCGTGGCCGAGCTAACTGCCAGGTGTGATCTAACACCGACCACTCAGGTGACCTTGCTGTGGGACTGATATTTTTGCCTTGTGTTTTGCCTCATGTGAACAAGCACTAAGTTTTTGTGTTACTGAGTGTGAATAAAACACTTCTGCTTTACCCAGAGAACTGTGTACCTTGCCTCTATACTGCATCCGCAAGCCTGTCTACCAGAGCAATTCCCCACACTATTCATTACTGTCTTTTATTCATACATATGAGTATAGTTAAACCAATTACTCAATGGGTATACTGTAGGTGGTTCAAACTAATACAACAACATAATTTTCTATTATATCTTGGAAATGTTGGAAGGTGAAAATGTTGCTATAATTCTGCCTTTAAAAATTCTAAAATACTGTACCCTGATGTATCTGGCTAGTAGGGAAGCCATTTACCTTCCTTTTAACAAACCAAGAGTCAGACATTCACAAAGGGCACAAACACCACTGTAAAAAGTACATGATTCCTAAGAACCCTATGAACAGCTATTGGTAATGAGAGAAGTTAACATTGACTGACGGATATATATATATATAGGCCTCATGGAGTAGGCTGAAACGTTGCCTTGGAATAAATTGGGTCATCACCATTTAACTCAGGAGTGCTGCCTCTTCTCTGGGATCTATATATGTGTGGAGGATTGTCCGTCCTCCTGAGGATTTTGCACCCGCCAAGCCCTTTGGACGTGCTGCTGCCTATCTCCAGATTTATATATATATGAAGATATATATAGTGAGAGAGAGAGAGAGAGATATACCGAGATACACCATGTTATCCTAGAGGTTAAAACTTGGTGGTCTCCGAATACATTGCTAGTTTGGGGGACTAGTCGCCTTTACTACTTCAACCTGTCCTTTGCAAACATGAAAGATGCACTCTCATTCTATACACAGAAAGTACAATCTGTTCTTTGGCCTCAAATCCAGAATTGGCTTCAGAAATTGAAGCTGGCGGGTGTATAGGTATGGGTGTTTCTTGGACCCACCATCTCCATTCTGGCCATGTCCTGATCCATGTTCCCTGCGAAATTGGTCCCTGCAGGATTGCAAGCGCGTTTTTGTTTTACAGACTGTGAAAATACAACAGAAATAACACAGTCAAAAATTCCATAAACTGAGTCTTTTTTTTTTTTTGTTGATAAAATTAGTAATGATATTTACAAGGTCAAAGTGTGTCTGCAAATTATAATGCAAAATCAAATTACTTTCAGATTTAGATCTAATCAAATGGTTTAGCCAATTGTGGCAATGCCACCACAATGGCCGTGGCCCGTCAATAGAAGATACTTCTGGTGTCCCCAGTCACTCCTAATCTGGCGATAATCATAGCACATCGGCGACAAGCCGCCTTGCATCGTGTGTGACATCACCCATGATGAAAGGCTGCTTTTCACCCATGTGGTGTGATAATGACTGTACAACCCCGTCTCTGGAAGTTGTTTTAGCCACAACAAGGAGATACAATGCCCTTCATCGCCGGATTAGGAGTGACACGGGTGCTGGGGACACCAGAAGATTCTTCCATAGAAGGGCCACAGCCATTGTGGGGGCATTGCCACAATTGGCTAATCCATATCAACATGGGTAGGCCATTATTCCCCTATAGATATGTAAATGCACAATGTGCAAAAAAAGCATTATGTAAAACATATGTGGTAATTAATTCAACTGGTCTACACCAGAATTGGCTTGCTTTACCACAGCAAACAATCAAATTAAAAACCTTTCAAGTTCAAAATGAGCTGACCACAAATATGTTTTTATTTGGATTGTTTGCTTGGGGCAATTTAGCGAGTTTCTACTGTACACAAGTTTGAATAATTAACACAATAAAATATTGGTCATGGGAGGTCTTACCTAAATCTGACCGCTTCTTTGGGTTCGCCTTCTCCCATTTTTTGGCAGCATCGTATGTACCACCTCCTGCCAGGCCCGCTCCTTTGCTTCTCGGTCATGGTAGCAATCACTTCTGGTTTCCCATATTTCTGGGTGTTCCTGGATCACGCAGCTTAGCTTTTCTACATTTATGTTTTGGAGGAAATCAAGAAAGCTCTTTTTGCCGGGGCTTTTCAGGCCTGAACATGTGCCAAGGCAATGTTGATAAACACAAATCACATGGTAAAAGTGGGTTTGGCCTATAATTTGAAAATCACGGATCCGTAAAAAACGGATGACATACGGAGGCAATTTTTGTGAGGCAAGGTGACAAAAAACTGGCTGTTTTGGCATAGTTCTTTTTACAGCATTCTCCTGAAGGGCCATCTCATGGTATACTTTTATAGAGCAGGTTGTTACGGATGCCTAGAAAGAGCTGTTGAAGAATCATGCTCAGTTACACAATCACCCAATGTGTTTATTATTTTTTATATTTTTCAATTTTGCACAGTGAAAGTCTTTTTGAACAGAATAAAATCTTGTTTTTGTGTTGCCATTCTCTGAGAGCCTTTTTTTTTTTTTTGGGGCGATTGTCTTAGGTAGGGGCTCTTTTTTTGTAGGATGAGATGACGGTTTGCTTGGTACCATTTTGGGGTACATAAGACTTTTTGATCACTTGGTATTACACTTTTTGTGAGGCAAGGTGTCCAGAAGATTGCTTTTTTGGCACTGTTTTTGTTTTTTATTTTTTTACGGTATTGATCTGACTGGGTAGATCATGTGATATTTTTATAGAGCCCATCGATATGGACACAGTGATACCTAATATGTCTACTTTTCTTTTTTTTACTATTTTTTACAATTTCTTTTACTTTGTTGTGGAAAATGGACGCTTTTTTTTTTTTACTTGAATCTTAATTTTTTGTAAAACTTTATTTTTTACCTTTTTTTTCACTTCATTTTTTGTCTCACTCTGGGACTTCAACTTTTGGGGATCTGATCCCCTGTACAATGCATTACAATACTTCTGTATTGTGCCCTCTCACAGTAGTTATGCCCTCTGTGCCCCTTTCACAGTTGTAAAGCCCTATTTTTGCCCCCTTCACAGTAATAATCCCCATTGTGCCCCTTTGTAGTAATAATGCCCATTGTGCCCCCTTCACAGTAATAATGCCCATTGTGCTCCTTTAATAGTAGTAATGTTCACTGTGCCCCTCCATAGTAGAAATCCCCATTGTGCTCCCTTCACAGTAACAATGCCCACTGTGCCCCCTTCACAGTAATAATGCCCACTGTGCCCCCTTCACAGTAATAATGCCCTCTGTGCTCCCTTCATTGTAGTAATGCCCTCTGGATCTGTGCCCCCTCCATAGTAGAAATGACAATTGTGCCCCCTCCACAGTAGTAATGCCCTCTGAGCCCCCTCCATAGTAATAAAGACCTATGTGCTCCCTCCATAGTAACAAAGTCCTCTGTGCCCCCCCATAGTGATAAAGTCCTCTGTGCCCCCTCCATAGTAATAAAGTCCTCTGATCCCCCTCAATAGTAATAAGGTCCTCTGTACCCCCTCCATAGTAGTAATGCCCTCTGTGCCCCCTCCAAAGTAATAAAGCCCTATGTGCCCCCTCCATAGTAATAAAGTCCTATGTGCCCCTCCATAGTAATAAAGTCCTCTGTGCCCCCTCTATAGTAGTAATGCCCTCTGTGCCCCCTCCATTGTAATAAAGTCCTCTGTGCCCCCTCCATAGTAATAAAGTGCTCTGTGCCCCCTTTGTATAAAACAAAAGCAAAAAAACACAGTAAAATCTCACCTTGTCCCGTTCCTGAAGCTCACAGTCATCTCTCCCCTGCAGGCACAGATCGCTTTGCAGCAATGTGTGGGCGGTGCTTATGCAGATTACTGGGTCACAGGCTCCGCCCACACATATCGGCAGTGCGATCCGTGTCTGCAGGCTGAATGGTGGAGCAGAGAGAAGTCTTCCTGCTCCACCATTCACAGCGCCGCTGGCCTGAAGGAAGAAAGGAGCGCGGGGAGCTGAGCGGTGAGTGACAGGACCCAGCTCCCTGTGCTCCAGCAATGAGCGCTTCCATCTGTATTGATGGAAGCGCTCATTGCTTTCTTCAAGCGCATTGCATTTATCAGAGTAATGTGTGATGTTCTAATTAAGTCACTCATTTCTCAGTCAAGGCTGATTTAGATAGTTATGAGAGACTGTCTCATGCTAAAAGCCTGAACAACTGAGGAAGTTAATGAGCCAGGACAGGAAGTAGAATACTTCCTACTTCGGATATTAAGAACGCCGGTTTATTACATCCAGAAAACCATCCACCTGTTTGTTATTTTTAAACAAAATCAAATTAAATGGACTATTGAAAAATAAGCTGTTAATATTTGATAATTAAAAAAAAAGATGGAAAAGCCCTTTAAACTAATCAGACACAGCCATTACTTGACATTTGATTAAATTCATTTGAAAGGGATTTCCCCTCCTTGACAAACCATTTGGGTATGGCCTCATGCACACGACCGTTGTTTGATTCCGTGTCCGTTGTGCCGTTTTTTGTGATTTTCTGCGGACCCATTGGTTTTCAATGGGTCCGTGGAAAACTCGGCAAATGCACCGTTTGTCCTCCGCGTCCGTGATTCCAGTCCGTCAAAAAATATAACCTGTCCTATTCTTGTCCGTGAAAAACGGTTCTCAGACCAATTCAAGTCAATGGGACCGTGAAAAAATGCGGATGGCCATCCGTGTGTCATCCACGTTCCGCGTCTGTTTTTTTTGCGGATCCCTTGGCAGGCACTTGGCAAAATTTGTCAGCCTGTCTTTTGGTAAAATCTTTTGGGTCATGTCCGCTAAAAAAAACGGAAGACACACGGAAACACAACGGAAGCAAAAACTGACACGGATCACGGAACAACGGAACCCCGTTTTGAGGACCGCAAAAAAATACTGTCGTGTGCATGAGGCCTAAGTCTGACTATATTATATATACTTAATATAGTAAAATAACACTGTGCTGGACCCTGCTCTGTGAGCCATAACACAGATACACTACAAAGAATCACCCCAGCTCTGTTCAACTCAATGTAACTATGTAGTACATGGTCCTTTAATTATGAGAACATGGAATTATGGAATCCTATTCTACGTATTTTAGGATAGGACTTTAATCAGGGGATAGATCCTCTCTTTTGGGATCCTCATGTTGATGGTTCATGTCTCTGCTGTGTATCCACCTAGAAAGAGCTGTTGAAGACTCATGCTCAGTTACACAATCACCTTGTTTATCTAAGGTTAATCACTGTGTTCGCTCCCATGTCCTTGTTAATAGTTATGTTATCCTTGTTCCTTGGACATCATATTATTGTTTAATTGAATCCATGTCCAGCTAGATTATTCTTACTTTACTGGTTTTGTTGTTAAAGGCAGTTAGCTACAATTAAAAATTGTTTAAGGGAAAACGTTAACTATCTGACGTCATGAATTTCAAGGGCTTTCAGAGGTTACTTGCAGAAGTGACAGAAAACAGAAACTTGTTTATGGTTTATGTCCACAAAGTACTGTAATTGTGTTTGGTTAAAAAGTCTGCCATTCAGGTAATAAGAACTCAGGTTCATTAGCTTCGAGGAATTCATTTTATGACACACGACAATAAAATAGCAGGATTCAGAACTTGAATTAATTTGTGATATAACAGTACATTTATAAGAGAACAACATAGCGTTTTTAAGTTTACATGATTATCAGGCAGAAAATGGGACCCAGTGTAAATAATGGCCTCTAAAGGATCATCATATTTGTCCAATACAATACTGGGTAGCCGTGTCTGTAGTTAACAATGTCTATACACACTAATAGTCCCAGATCTAAACATTCTTCTAGTCCCCTGTATTTAATATACCTATAATCAAAATGTGTTTGTTGATTATAGAGTCTTCAACTCACGATGGAGAAGAATATGTCAAATATTCCTGGATGTATATTTCTTTTAAACAGACTATCTGGTTCAAGAAAAAAAAATCATGTTAACTGGTAAACAAACAGAACACTTACCTGGTGACCTCCTTTTCTAGGGTCCTCTTTCTAGGGTCCTCTTCTGCCATTCAAGATGGCCGCATCGCTTCACAGACTACCTGTGCACATAAGCATATGAGCAGTGCTGGCTAATCCAAGAGCAGGGCTGGAGAAGCAGCAAGTCTTTTGAACCAGCAAATGGACAGTGTGTATCAGGTTGTCTGAGAAGCTGTGAGGCCATCTTAGACAACAGAAGAGGAACTTGGAAATCAGTGGATTTGCAGATAAAAGGAGGGAACAGGTACAGCGGTGCTTTAAAATTTGGGAACCCTTCAGAATTTTCTATATTTCTACATAAATTTAGCCTAAATCTTCATCAGATTTTCACCCAATCCTGTAAATTTCTAACGCGTTTCAGAGTTTATAACTCCTTTTTTAAGTCTTGGCGACTTGGTCTATAGATGAACAGGGTAGATTTATTTTTCTATATGGTAGACTTTACGGACAGAATTATACTTTAGCTTTCTTTTATATACCTCCGCCTTTTTCGGTATACCCACTTAGCCAACTGTTACTATTTTTGGAGAAAAGGCCAGAAAGTCAGCTTGTCTTGATGGGAGATTTTAACGCTGTTATGGATCCTAAAACAGACAGACTGACCCTGGATGCAGAGACAGGGAGGAACATTGGTTCTTCTCCGTTACGTCAGTTTTGCTTAGAGGTTGGCTTGGTGGATATATGGGGGCATCTTGGTGGAGGTAAGAGAGTGTACTCCTGTGTAAGTAGGGGTGGTAGAGCAATGTCCAGAATTGATTTAGCCTTCACCAATGAGGACAATCTGAAAAATATTAAAAGGATACGATACGGAGTAAGAACTATTTCAGACCATGCACCGGTACTGATTGAGGTTTGCATGGGGAGAACAAAGATAACAGGGGGCTTGGCTTTAAGTTGAATCCATACTGGCTTACCATTATGGACAATTACCACTCTACCAAGCTGCTTATATCTTCCTTTTGGGAGGTGAACTTCCCCTCTGCCAATATCAACTCAGTATGGGATGCTTTGAAGGCTTATTTGAGAGGGGTACCTATTAGCAATATCACCACTAGGAGGAGAACTTTTAGGGAAAAAGAGGAGGAATTGGTTAGGACGGTGGCAACCTCAACAGAGCGATTTATCAACCTGCCTTCCGATTTTAACAAGGAAGAGATGCAGAAAGCTAGTCGTTCTCTTGAGGAATATCTACTTGATAAAGCAAACCATAGATTATTTTTTAAAGGACAAAAGTACTTCTCAGAGTCTGGGCGCCCCGGTAAGCTTTTAGCCAGAATAGTTTCACAGCAAGAGAGGAAAAAGAAAGCTATTATCTCCATCCGCAATCTAGATGGGGTGGTTATACGCGATCCAGAGGGAATTAGAGACGCATTCTTGCAGCACTTCACTCAGATATATAAGGCCTTCCCCGGTATTTCATCTGACCTGGCGATGTTGTTCCTGGAGAGAATTTCTCTCCCAGTGTTAACAGAGATTCAAAAAAACTCTTTGGAGAAAGAAGTAACCCTCCTGGAGCTTCAGGAGGCCCTAAAGGCTATCTCTGGGAACTCATCGCCAGGCCCCGATGGTCTTCCATACGAACTGTATCGTAAATACGGTGATTTTATTCTCCCTCATCTATTAGAAGTGTTCACTCAAGAATTACATAGAGGAGATCTTCCAAAGTCTATGATGGAAGCGGTAATAGTTTTGATCCCAAAAAAGGATAAAGATCTGGTAGAGTTGAGCTCTTAAAGACCAATTTCTCTGCTAAATACGGATGTCAAGATATTGTCAAAAATTTTGGCAAAGAGGCTCTCTAGGGTTTTGCCCTCAGTTATTCATCCAGATCAAAATGGTTTTATGCCGCAAAGGGGCACCCACTATAACTTACATAGGTTTTTCACTAATATTCAGTCTCCCGGGGATGGTGCCCGCTCCATCCTGTCGTTAGATGCCACTAAGGCGTTTGACAGAGTGGAGTGGGCGTTTCTCTGGGAGGTGATGAAAAAAATGGGTTTTGGTCCTAAATTTATTGCAATGATACAGCTGTTATATAAGTCCCCGGCCGCTAGGATTAGGATTAATAATATGCAGACTGAGAGTTTTGAACTAGAGAGAGGCACCCGTCAAGGCTGTCCTCTCTCTCCTATTCTCTTTAACATCTATATTGAACCCCTTGCGGTTAGTATAAGGCAGGACCTGAGGGTGGCTGGTTTTGGGGTAATGGGGAAGCAGGACCGTATATCCTTATATGCAGATGATATTCAATTTTTTCTCCATCAAACAGATAGCACACTTCCTCGAGTTATGGAGTTAGTCAATTTATTTTGTCACTCCTCCGGTCTGGAGGTTAATTGGGCTAAGACTACTCTTCTTCCAATAGATGAATTGCGAGGACTTCCTGATGATCTGATTAATAGATTATCAATCTCCGAGACAATGAAGTACCTGGGGATAGTAACTTCCGCCAAGGCTCAAGATTACCTACAATTGAATCTGATCCCTCTATTGCAAAAACTGAGATCAAAAATTAAAATATGGCAAAGAATTTTGTCTGCAAGAGCGGACAGAATTTCGATAATAAAAATGGTGGTGCTGCCCCAGGTCCTTTATGTTCTTCGTAATTCTCCTATATGGATTGAAGATAAGTACTTCAGACTGATAGAGCGGCTAATCAATGATCTGCTATGGGGGAGGAAACAGGTAAGATTAAAGGCAGTTTATTTTTCTATGCCCTACAAACAGGGAGGACTTAATCTTCCCTACTTTAAAGGTTATTTTATGGCATCTCAACTTTGCCTTTTTGACGACTGGGAAAATAGCCATCTCTGCAGGAAATTGGTCAAAGACTCAGGCTTTCCGGATTTTTTTACAGTACTGGAGTCTGACTATTTGCTCAACGTGCAGAACCACTATAAACCCTTCTGCAGAATGGCTATGAAAGCCTGGATGGTCATTAAGAGCTGGTTTAAAGTTAGGGCATCACTTATTTGCAACCCGCTGTGGCACAATTCGAAGCTTTTGAATCTTGATGACTTGAATTGTCAGCAATATTGGAGGAATAAAGGGATTAACTATCTGAGTCAAGTGGTTGAAAATGGACAAATCTTGACCCTTGTGGAGCTAAAGAAAAGGGAAAATGTAGGTGAGGTGGCGTGGTATGCATATTTTCAATTGCGATCTGCACTTTTTGGTATCTCTGATAATCACTTACTTAAAGACACCCCTGTATTTCTGCAAAATTTGATTCAAAATAAGGACGATATGAAAGTTAAGATATCACATTGTTATAGACACTTGATGGAAAAATTTGTTTTGGATAGTCTCTCTCCAGGACAAAAATCCTGGTCCACTTCACTGTTAGGCCTGGGTCCCCCGAACTGGGAGAATGTAGGCAATAGTTTAAGGCCCCATGCACACGACCGTTGTTTGTTTCCGCGTCCGTTCCGTTTTTTTTCACGGATTGGATGCTTCCCCATTCATTTCAATGGGTCCGTCAAAAAATGCGGATGGTCAACCGTTTGTGTTCCGCATCCGTGATCCGTGTTTTCATTCCGTGAAAAAAATAGTGCATGTCCTATTTTTTTCACGTTTGCGGACAAGGATAGGCATTTTTACAATGGATCCGTCAAAAAAAACGGTCCGTCAAAAAAATCGGTCCGTCATCCGTTTTTTTTGACGGACGCAAAATTTCAAGGAGGAGCGGACACGGAGGCAGGCAACGGTCGTGTGCATGTAGCCTAAGTCAGGTTTCACATAATTTCAATCACACTGTGGTTCAGTTAAATATTATGCACAAAATATATATAACACCCATGTGGCTCCACAGGAGAGGACTTGCAGCATCCTCTGGGTGCCCCCGTTGTGGGGATCCCAGGGCAGATCATTTACATCTATTTTGGGAATGCCCGACGGTGAGCAAGTACTGGAAGCTAGTTCAAAGAACTTTAACCCAAAGACTCACTATCGATATTCCCCTATCTCCCAAACTATGGGTTTTGGGGGATATATCGGAGGTTAACTGTCAGGCTATAAAGGGTCGATTGCTGACTAAAATGATTTTTTTAGCTAGGCTTCTTATATCTAGAAAATGGCTTTCCCCCTCCGCTCCAGACTGTAATAACTGGCTTAACTTGGTCAACAAGGTCAGAAGTTACGAGAAGATCCTGTACAGACAGCGAGGATCTTATGAAAAGTGGCATAATATATGGAAGGATTGGGACGATAGCTAAATGGTTTAAATAATTGTTTTTGGTCTTTTTTTTTTTTTTTCTCTGCAAGGCAGGGGGGAGGGACTGGTTGTAATTATGTTCTTTTTTCTCTTTATGTTATGATGCAAACGGATAAAATAAAAAAAAAGTATTATAAAAAAAAAAAAAAAGTCTTGGTGACGCCAACAGCAAGAGTGGCCAGGTGGCTGGTTGCTCCCTCTGGTGCTTGCTGCTGTGTCTGAAACGCGTTGTCTACTGAACCAAATAAATAGCATCTTATACCAAAGTCTTTGAATTGAGGTCGTCTTTGTGCGCCAAAAGGTACCCACACTGTGTGCTTGCACACAAACCATTTATCACGTCCCAAACAGTCCTTTGGAGGTTTGGCAACCTCATCCAAGAGGATTGAACGGGTACCGGCAGCACCGACCCCCAAAAGTTTTCCTCACTTGAGTGCCTGCCCTAACGGATGTTGTGCCCACACTCGCACAACGCCAAAAAGGTGAGCATTCTTCATCTACTTTGCTAAAAATGCAAATTTCAATACTCTCCACCCTATGAGCGCCTCTCGCCATTTTTTGTTTCCCTCGCCATAAATGCTGTAAATAACTAAAGATAACCAAATCACGCAGAGTCAAAAATATTAGACTTGGTCATTTATTTATGGAGGAAAATGATCCAATATACATGTCTGTGAGTGAAATAAGTATGTGAACCTTTACTTTCAGTATGTAGTGTGTTCTCTTGAGATTCAGCTCCCGGACAGATGTCCAGACATTTTTCTTTAGAATTTTCTGGTATAATTCAGAATTCATTGTTCCATCGCTGAAGGCAAGGAGTCCCTGACCCAAATTCAGCAAGGGATGGCGTTTAAAGGGAGAAAGAGGCGCTCATAGGGTGATAACGTCAGAGACTGGCAGATTTAAATGGAAATGTGTATTGCTCACCTATTTCGGTTGTACCAAAATTGGGCACAACCACAATGTAGGCGTAAAGAGATTGTGAAGATCAGACGGTGTAGGTGCAGCCAGGGCTTGTCCAGGTGGCTTAAGGTGGCCAAACCGCCAGTCAGCTCAATATGGAGAAGGAGGAACGTCAGATCTATCGAATCAGACGCAGGATAGCCAGGGGTGCACTCAAACGGTCAGAGTTGAAAGAACAGTTGATTTTATTAAGTAGACGACGCGTTTCGTGGTGATATAACCCCTTTATCAAGTCTAAAACATACACATATAAATAAATGAGAGTGAGCAAAGGGACAGTAAAAATCATAAAAAAGTCCAATTAAAAGTTGTAAATACATTAGGAAAGTGATAAGTCCATATGCACAGAACTAGTTCCGGATCAGTACTAGCGGAGATCTAATACTGCATGAGACTATTATAGTAACACTTTGATGGATTATATAAAGGGTACCGTAAGTCTAAAAATAGATTAAAAAAAAATTAATTAATAATAATAATTAAACGTATCCATATCCACAAATCTCATGTCAAAAAATGTATGTCTGATAGATGTAGCCTCATATTGCAACTATGTGTCGGTTTGTAGTGTGCTTAAGAGGGTACCTTTAATTTCAGCTGGAGTCCTATATCATGGCCTGGATTTGTGTTGATGTCATGGAGTGTAGATATATTTATATATATCACAGGTGTGGCTTTTTGATGGGAAATCTGCAAAGACAAGGTTTATGTATTTCAATCTTTAGTGGCGCTTATTTCAAAGTATTAGTGCATCAATGAATTGGCAATGCCTTTGAAAAAAGGAGTAGTGTTAGTGGTTGCTGCGGATTCATACCTAAAGAAAATACAGCAACAGCGCTGACACGGCCGCCAGAGTCTCCAGGCACGTTGGAGGACTCCGACTTCTGTCAGAAGGCGCGCGCCCTGCCACAGCTGATAAGAAGAGGGATCGCGCATAGACTGGCTGTGTGGGTGGGGAGGTGTGGCCAGGGAAGCGCTGAAGCTAAAGCAGTTAGAAGCGCTGACATCGGGACCTGCTGTGAGCGTGTGTGGGGGGGCGTGGCCGAGGGCAGCACTGTAGCTGTAACAGTGAGGAGCGCTGCTGCCGGAGTCTACTTTGAGTCTGCTTGTGAATTACTGGGCATGAAGGAGTTGCTAAAAACCTGTGTTAATATCAGAAACATGGGGATGAAAAGTGAAACCTGTGTTACTATCATATAAGTGGAGATGGGAAGTAATAATAATGGAAAGTAATAATGATGTAACGGTGATGATGATACTAAAATTATAAAAAATTATAAAATGATGGTGCTTGAAGTATGAAATGTATGTGTTTTCATGAAAAAATGATATTGGGGTAAATGGAAGAGATTACTGTTGGATAGGCGAATATGCTCAAACTGGGAAGAGATCGATCGATAATTGGGATGGGATGAGGGTGGGTGATACAAGGAGGGTGATGTAGTTGCTGATGGGTGGAGGTCTGGTTGGATGCTCGTAACGGTGTGTAGTCACGATTGCCGGGCCCTGACTAATGGGAGGTCATTGGTGTAAAGTTATTATGTAGTATATATTATGATTATATGAATTGGTATATATCACACTATAGTATAAAGTGAATTAAAAATAAAATAAACCGTTAACCACTATTGGTGGTATATATGCCCGGATACATGGATGTCCGTACGCACCTAGGAATGAGGGACCCCTGGCCCCTGGCATATATTGTGGTATTTTATTTTATTTTACTTTACATGAGGTGTAACTTGTGTAACTTACCAATTCATTGATGCACTAATACTTTGAAATAAGCGCCACTAAAGATTGAAATACATAAACCTTGTCTTTGAAGATTTCCCATCAAAAAGCCACATATATATATATATATATATATATATACTCAATGACATCAACACAAATCCAGGCCATGATATAGGACTCCAGCAGAAATTAAAGGTACCCTCTTAAGCACACTACAAACCGACACATAGTTGCAATATGAGGCTATATCTATCAGACATACATTTTTTGACATGAGATTTGTGGATATGGATACGTTTAATTATTATTATTAAAAAAATATATATTTTTTTTATTTTTATTTTTATAATTATATATTTATATCTATTTTTAGACTTACGGTTACCTTTATATAATCCATCAAAGTGTTACTATAATAGTCTCATGCAGTATTAGATCTCCGCTAGTAATGATCCGGAACTAGTTCTGTGCATATGGACTTATCACTTTCCTAATGTATTTACAACTTTTAATTGGACTTTTTTATGATTTTTACTGTACATTTACTTACTCTCATTTATTTATATATGTATGTTTTAGACTTGATAAAGGGGTTATATCACCCCGAAAAGCGTCGCCTACTTAATAAAATCAACTGTTCTTACAACTCTGACCATTTGAGTGCGCCCCAGGCTATCCTGCGTCTGATTCGATAGATCTGATGTTCCTCCTTCTCCAGATTCAGCAAAACAGGCCAAAACCATGATACTACCGCTACCGTACTTCACACATAGGAGGAGGTTTTTATTTTGGAGTGCAGGGTTTTCATTTCTCCAAATATAACAATTCTCACTTAAACCAAAAAGTTATATTTTTGTCTCATTCGTCTACAAAACATTGTTCCGATAGCCTTCTGGCTTGTCTAAGTGATCTTTAGCAAATGGAAATGTTCATTTTGGAAAGCGGTGGCTTTCTTCTTGCAATCCTGCCATGCACACAATTGTTGTTCAATGTCCTCCTGATCATGAACTCATGATCAACAATAACATTAGCTAATGTTGCTTAGAGGTTACCTTGGATTCCCTTGTGACCTTGTGTGTTACCAAGTATAATATTTTTGACTAATTTGTTTGGTTATTTAAAGAGGAGCAAAGTGGCTATGCATGCACATGCGCTATCTCCATTGTAGATTATTGGAATTACAGAATGCTGTGCATTTCACAGCTCCCATAAATTACAATGGAGAAGAATGCCCACGTGCAGGGCCACCTTTTTGACTCATTGTCTCCTTTCTGGAGTTCCAAACATATCAGACATTTATGGAATATCTTGTGGATAAGGGAATAATTAATTAAAGCCACAATTTCAGTTTAATGTCTGCACTAGGCATACCACTCTAAGAGCTTTGTTGGCTAAAATAGAATCCATCCAACCTGCAGAGGAGGGCATCATGGGCCGCAGGTTGTCCACCATTGATCTATGGGGATGCAAGTGCTGATGACCAGACAATGTTAATGCCACTTCTATCAAATGACAAATCAAATGAATAGCTGACGAGATTCTCTTAAAATGTCAGCTTTTAAATTCTGATTTTTTTTTGGTTCCAAGTTATAACTCATGCTTATATAAATAGATTATTTTATAATGTGGTATACATGGATGAGAACACTTAGGCCTTAATAATTGTCTCATCCTTACATGATGACCTGAATTTTTATTTCACCATGTTCATATTCTTAGTTCCTGCTCCACCCTATGTCACATTAGGCACCATGTCACTTAGAAAATATGCGGTATTATGGTTTGATGTTTTCTGCTATTTTTGACTCTTTCATCATACCTAGATAAAATCAAGTCCAAATCAATGTTTTGACATAATTGTGCCTGAAGTGAAATGCATACCTATGGTTCATAGACAAGTTTATAAAGTAATGTCTGTATTTTTCCAGTGTACAGTACAGGTGAAACTCGAAAAATTAGAATATCATGCAAAAGTTAATTTATTTCAGTAATGCAACTTAGTCTAGTTTCACACTAGCGGCAAGGAACTCCGGCAGGCTGTTCTGGTGGGTGAACAGCCTGTCGGATCCGTGCTGCTGCTAGTGCACACGTGCCTCCAGACTACAGCTCCGGCCCCATTTACTATAATGGGGCGGGCCGGAGTTCCAGCGGCAGCCCGGCAAACATGCCATGAGGCAGCCGGAATAAATTATTATTATTATGATTATAGTCAATGGGGCCGGAGCGGTAGTCCGGGGGCACGTGTGCACTAGCGGCAGCACGGATCCGACAGGCTGTTCACCCGCCAGAACAGCCTGCTGGAGTTCCTTGCTGCTAATGTGAAAGTACCCTTAAAAGGTGAAACTAATATATGAGATAGATTAATCACATTCAAAGCGAGATATTTCAAGCCTTGAATTGTTATAATTTGGATGATTATGGCTTACAGCTTATGAAAACCCCAAATTCGCAGTTGCAGAAAATTAGAATATTACATGAAATCAATAAAAAAAGGATGTTAAATAGAAAAATCTAGGACCTCTGAAAAGTATAATCATGCATATGTACTCAGTACTTGGTTTGGGCCCCTTTTGCATCAATTACTGCCTCAATGCGGTGTGGCATGGATGCTATCAGCCTATGGCACTGCTGAGGTTTTATGGAAGACCAGGATGCTTCAATAGCAGCCTTCAGCTCTTCTGCATTGTTCGGTCTCATGTCTCTCATCTTTCTCTTGGGAATGCCCCATAGATTCACTATGGGGTTCAGGTTAGGTGAGTTTGCTGGCCAATCAAGCACAGTAATCACATGGTCATTGAACCAGGTTTTGGCAGTGTGGGCTGCTGGAAAATGAAGTCACCATCTCCATAAAGCTCGTCTGCGGAAGGAAGCATGAAGTGCTCCAAAATCTCCTGGTAGATGGCTGCATTGACTGTGGATTTAATGAAGCACAGTGGACCAACACCAACAGATGACATGGCTCCCCAAATCAACACAGACTGTGGAAACTTCACACTGGACTTCAAGCATCTTGCATTGTGTGCCTCTCCATTCTTCCTCCAGACTCTGGGTCCTTGGTTTCCAAATGAGATGCAAAAGTTGCTCTCATCAGAAAAGAGGACTTTGGACCACTGATCAACAGACCAGTTCTTTTTTTCTTTAGCCCAGGTAAGATGCTTCTGACGTTGTTAATTGATCAAGAGAGGCTTGACATGAGGAATACGACATTTGAAGTCCATGTCCAGGATCCGTCTGTCGGTGGTGGCTCTTGATGCACTAACTCCAGCCTCAGTCCACGCCTTGTGAAAGTCCCCAACACTTTTGAATGGCCCTTTCCTGACAATCCTCTCCAGCCTGCAGTCATCCCTGCTGCTTGTGCACCTTTTTCTTCCACACTTGTCCCTTCAAAATAACTTTCTATTAATGTGCTTTGATACAGCACTTTGGGAACATCCAACTTATTTTGCAATTACCTTTTGGAGCTTTCCCTCCTTATGGAGGGTGTCAGTGATGGTTTTCTGCACAACTGTCAGGTCAGCAGTCTATCCCATGATTGTGATTCCTACTGAATCAGACTGAGAGACAATTTAAAGGCTCAGGAATCCTTTGCAGGTGTTATGGATTAATTAGCTGACTAGAGTGTCACGCTTTGAGCCTAGAATATTGAACCTTTTCACAATATTCTAATTTTCTGAGACTGTGAATTTGGGGCTTTCATAAGCTGTAAGCCATAATCATCCAAATTATAAAAACAAAGGCTTGAAATATCTTGTTTTGCATGTAATGAGTCTATCTCATATATTAGTTTTACCTTTTTAGTTGCATTACTGAAATAACCAAACTTTTGCACAATATTCTAATTTCTAATTCAAATTTTTTCACCTGTAATAGAGCTGGTGTGAATGTACTCCTGACATAAATTCATTTGCCCACATTTATTGTTGTGAATTTTGGCATAATTAGCATCAATTTCGTGAATCTCATTTTAAACATATCTATGAAACAAGATAGCTAAAATTAATATTCCAGCTCTCTCATGTGGGGCGTGATGTAGGAGTAAAACAATATGATTTAAAAAAAAGTGGGGTGCGACTTAAAATGTGCCAATTTGCTCCAAGAGATATACCAGGTAGTATAAATTTAGACAAAAGTGCCTAGCTATGCACCAAATGTATTATTCATCCTGAGCCACCGTTATACACCGGGTGCATCTTCAGACCACCTGATTACTTTTTTTACCGTGCACATTTTAGACTGGGTTAGTAAATCTGCCCCCATGTGTTTCAGTTTTATCAAGAACTATCCACACTGGGGAAGATCTTGTAATCTTGTCTAAAACGTAGACAACATGAATGTAGTCAAGCAGTCTAAATATCTAAATATCTGCCAGATTTATCACAGTGGCTCCCGCTAGATGATGCTTGGCTGGACATTTTTGTCAAACTTTATACCGCTATTGGTTGGCATACTTTGTGGTAAAATTTTGTGCCAAGTCACACTCCGTTCCTGCTAAGCTATGACCCTTTCCTCCTAAGCAACACCCCTTAGTGGGGGAGGCACAGCAGATTATTATTTTTGGCTTGCTTCATAGATATATCTTGTATGAGATGGGCAAAATTGTGCCACAATGTATCAAATTTGATACATTATGCAAGAATTAAGGCACAGCCACAATAGTAAATGTGGACCCCTATGTCCCCTTACAGCAGAGCCACAGGTACTTCATATAGTGCCACCTTATGGTGCTTATAGGGGAAATATCGCCATAATATGTCGCTATGAGTGGGATTACACCATTACTGAACAGACATCAAGCCCTCCCTCTCCTTGATTGATTTAGGGCCAGGTGAGACGGCTATGAAGACCCTTTGCCTGCCAATCAAAAAGGATAGAGAGGGGCTAGCAGAGGAAGCAAGATGAGCAAGGGTGAGTAGAATGGCTTGGGCCTTCAGTGCACTTAACTGCTCATTTAAATATGAATAAAACATATTTCTTCTAGAATGAAAGATAAGATTATATTTAGATGGGCTAGCTGTACAAAGTATTGTCTGGATTAGGAGAGAATTTCCCGTCAAAAAAGGACATCTGTCAGTATTGTTCACCCCTCAGAATTGTTGACAAAACTATGTAACAGGAGTGCAGACATACCATAAGTGAAAGAGAAATTAGAGTTTTAATCCTTCCTTTCATGTTCAACGCCCTGGGTTCTCCACACTGATTTCTTTCCCGCCCCTGACCTGATTGACAGCTCTTGTCATCTCCTGATTAGATGTTTGAGCTGTCACTCAAAACGGAGGGATGGGAAGAATTAGGGGGATTAACACTTTGATTTCTGTCATGCAAGCCAGTCATGACTGTCATGACAGTAAAAAACAGCACACATACTCGATTGCCAAAGTGTAGAGGAGAGTTTTGATCCATGATGGCAGGGGTGGACTGGCCATAGACCCTACAGGAAAATTTCCTAGAGGGCGATGAATGGGTGGCCGCTCCTCCTCGCCGGCTGGGTATATAGCGATCTGATGCTCTCAGCATTAATTGATGCTAGAAGCATCAGGTCCTTTCTCATCTGGCTGCTGGCCATAGGTCCACTTCTGAATTCAAATATATCGCCATCTTAAGCACAGTTATTAGGTTGAATACTGCGATGGGGCAGCAGTATTTTGTGCTGCACTGTAGTATTTCGTCCTGTTGAGGTGGCACTCTGTGCTGGATTAGGCTACTTTCACATCTGTGGCATGGATTCCAATAGCTTGTTTCAGCAGAGAACAGCCTGCCAGAATTCTCCAGATCTGGCACTGCCAGATACAGCCGTAATGCCCAAATACGGCATAAATATAATTAGAGATGAGTGAATTTTTCAAAAATTCGATTCGGCCGATTACCAAAATGTTTCGGGAAAAATGTGCTTCGATACAAATTTATTCGCCTTTATAGGGGTGTAGAGCACTTTCCCTTGCAGTAACACGCATAGGGAGTCTGCTGTGGAAGTGAAAACATACTGTGAGTTAGTATGACATGCAGATGACAGGGGTGGCTTCTGGAATCACTGCATACTTCACTTATTTTGGCAGTCATGGGGCTAAAACTGACCAAATAACTCAAGTATCAACTCAGCCTTACAGGTCGATGTTACCACCAAGAAGAAGCACACTCCTTTTACACCGTCGTCAGCTGATTCCACATAGATGTCTACAGAACCTGTTCTATTAAGCGCTTATACAAGTAGAGCCCCCTGACAGAGTGAAGAGGGTATCAGCAGTAAGTTTGTGATGACATCACTGAATTTTTTGCCCTTCCTCTAATCCGTCAGAACAATAACCCACATAAAACAGATCCTGTCTGTGGAGCATCCGCCTTCACTCGGTCAGCATTTGCAAAATAATCCATTAGTATTGCTAATGCCCAAAAAAAAAGAATGGATCTAAAACAGAGATGACACGTGAATGGAATATTTGCATGTATTCTGTGTTTTGTACCCACTCCTGCTTTTGGCTACCAAATCATAAGCCAATTCTGATGGGACAATACAGGCCTTACAGCTGCTAAACAGACAGGATCCGTTGTGCGTCTCATTTTTCCTTGCTTCTGACAGATCAGAAGAAAGGTCAAATAAATGATGATGTCAGCCAGGCCGAAAGCCAAAATAGTGGGCCAGTCATGAAGTGGGGAGGGTAGAAACAGCATGAGAAGTCCACAGAGTGGACCTATGACACAGTGGTGAGGTTGAAGCAGCATGAGAAGACCACAGAGCGGCACAATGACAGAGTCTGGAGGTGGCAGCAGAATCAGGAGGCCACAGAGTGGCACAATGACAGAGTCTGGAGGTGGCAGCAGCATGAGTAGGTGTCACGACTGTGACTGATCCAGACAGGTCTGGGAGGAGAAGGTCGCAGCGACTTGCTACTCGCGATAGCTTGTGAGTTTGCTCCGTGGTTCAGGGTATGTCATCCGGGTTTTGCCTTGTGAACCTTTTTGTCCTGACTGGGAGTTTGTAGGCATCCTTTCTCAGGTGAGTCCTGTCTGCCACTCCCAGCTACTATATTAGTTTTAGTTTCACTTGCAGTCATTGCCAGATATAGTCCTTACTTCCAGTGCTATTCTGACCTTTGAAGGAGATCGTTTGACGGTATTGCTGTGGAGCTCTTGTCTGGCGTGGACTGTCGTTATTGGGATCATCTTCTCAGCTCGTAACTGGATAAGTCTATCTCTGCTGGAGATTGTTTGTTTATTGCTGTCTTCCCCTGTTGTTCTCCTAGACATGAGTGATGGTGACTAGTGCTCCCATCTGCCTTTCCCCAGTCTAGTCTTCTTAGGGTGACTCAGGGTTTAGGCATCCTGCTCACCGCACGGGTTCACACCCCGTCTAGGGTATCAGGGCAGACAGGTGCCAGCTTAGGGTTTGTCAGGGGTGGCCGTTCTATTTACCATCCATAGATAAGGGTCCCCCTTCCCCTCCATCTGGTGCGACACGACTGCTGCTGGGATAGCGGTCGTGACAGTAGGCCACAGAGTGACAAAATGACCGAGTCTGGAGGTGACAGAAAAGTCAGGAGGCCACAGAGTGGCACAATGACCGAGTCTGGAAGAGGCGGCAGCAGCAGCAGCATCAGGAGGAGGCCACAGAGTGGCACAATAACCAAGTGTGGAGGTTGCAGCAGAATAAAAAGACCTCAGAGCGGCACAATGACAGAGTCTGGAGGTAGCAGCAGCATGAGTAGGCCACAGAGTGGCACAATGACCGAGTCTGGAGGTGGCGGCAGCAGCAGCATCAGGAGGAGGCCACAGGGTGGCAAAATGACCAAGTATGGAAGTGACAGCAGCATGATGAGACCACAGAGTGGCACAATGTCTGGAGGTGGTAGCAGCATGAGGATGCCAAAGAATGGCACAATAACAGAGTCTGGAGGTGGCGGCAGTAGCAGCAGCATTAGGAGGAGGCCACAGAGTGGCACAATGACCAAGTGTGGAGGTGGAAGAAGCTTTAGGAGACCACAGGGCGGCACAATGACAAAATCTGGAGGTGGCAGCAGCATGAGTATGCCACAGAGCGGCACAGTCACAGAGTCTGGAGGAAGCAGCAGCATGAGTAGGCCGCAGAGTGGCACAATGACAGAGTATGGAGGTGGCAGCAGAATCAGTAGGCCACAGAGTGGCACAATGACAGAGTGTGGAAGTGGCAGCAGCATGAGGAGACCACAGAATAGCACAATGACAGAGTCTGGAGGTGGCAGCAGAATCAGGAGGCCACAGAGTGGCACAATGACAGAGTCTGGAGGTGGCAGCAGCATAAGTAGGCCACAGAGTGGCACAATGACCGAGTCTGGAAGAGGCGGCAGCAGCAGCAGCATCAGGAGGAGGCCACAGAGTGGCACAATAGCCAAGTGTGGAGGTTGCAGCAGAATAAAAAGACCTCAGAGCGGCACAATGACAGTCTGGAGGTAGCAGCAGCATGAGTAGGCCACAGAGTGGCATAACGACCGAGTCTGGAGGTTGCGGCAGCAGCAGCATCAGGAGGAGGCCACAGGGTGGCAAAATGACCAAGTATGGAAGTGACAGCAGCATGATGAGACCACAGAGTGGCGCAATGTCTGGAGGTGGTAGCAGCATGAGGATGCCACAGAGTGGCACAATGACAGAGTATGGAGGTGGCAGCAGAATCAGGAGGCCACAGAGTGACACAATGACCGAGTCCGGAAGTGGCGGCAGCAGCAGTAGCATCAGGAGGAGGCCACAGAGTGGCACAATGACCAAGTGTGGAGGTTGCAGCAGAATAAGAAGACCACAGAGCGGCACAATGACAGAGTCTAGAGGTAGCAGCAGCATGAGTAGGCCACAAAGAGTGGCACATGGACCGAGTCTGGAGGTGGTGGCAGCAGCAGCATAAGGAGGAGGACACAGAGGGGAAAAATGACCAAGTGTGAAAGTGACAGCAGCATGATGAGACCACAGAGTGGCACAATGTCTGGAGGTGGTAGCAGCATTAGGATGCCACAGAGTGGCACAATAACAGAGTCTGGAGGTGGCAGCAGTAGCAGCAGCATTAGGAGAAGGCCATAGAGTGGCACAATGACCAAGTGTGGAGGTGGCACAAGCATCAGGAGACCACAGGGAGGCACAATGATAGAGTCTGGAGGAGGCAGCAGCATGAGTAGGTCACAGACTGGCACAATGACATAGTATGAAGGTGGCAGCAGCATCAGGATACCATAGAGTGGCAAGGTGACATAGTGTGGAGATGGCAGCATCAGGAGACCACAAAATGGCAAGGTGACATAGTGTAGAGATGGCGGCAGCAGCAGCATCTGGATACCACAGAGTGGCAAGGTGACATAATGTGGAGATGGCAGCAGCATCAGGAGACCACAAAATGGCAAGGTGACATAGTGTGGAGATGGCAGCCGCAGGGGATCACAAAATGGCAAGGTGACACAGTGTGGAGATGGCGGCAGCAACAGCAGCATCAGGATACCACAAAATGGCAATATGACATAGTGTGGAGATGGCAGCAACAGCATCAGGATACCACAGAGTGGCAAGCTGAAATAGTGTGGAGATAGCAGCAGCATCAGGACACTACAGAGAGGCAAGGTGACATAGTGTGGAGATGGCAGCAGCAGCATCATCAGGAGCCCACAAAATGGCAAGGTGACATAGTGTGGAGATGGCATCAGCATCAGGATACCACAAAGACCCGGTGAGAGAGTGGGGCGGTGGGTGGCAATAGCAGTACTCGCTGACGAAGGTGGGTGCAAGAAGGAGCACTTTGCATCAGATTTGTGGCATCAGGCGGGTGGCAGCACCAGAGTTATAGCTGAGGCAGGTAGCCAGAAGAAACCGGTCTCTTTTTTTAAGGATTGGGTGAGGCGGCATGGATGATCTAAACAGATGCTACAGGAATTGGTGGTTGGAAATCCTGGCTGATCCACACCTGATACATCTTGACAAAGGTCAGTCTCTACACATTTTGGGCGAGTTCTCCTTGGGGACACTTTGTTCCCCTCCGCACTAAACACCCGCTCTGATGCCACACTACTGGCCGGGCAGGATAGCTTTTCCAGGGCAAACTTGGCCAGTTGCGGCCAAAAATCTAGTTTGGCTGCAGTAGTCCAGCGGATCTTTAATGTGGGTTGGCAGTGTGCTGTCCAAGTATGCCACCACCTGCTGGTCCAGGTCCTGCTCCAGGTCTACCTGCTGCTGCTGTAGAGAAGTTTCTTCACTGGTGAAGAAAGCGACTCATCAGCGACTGTAGACTCAGCTTGCTGCTGATGGAGCCACGGTGTGTCTGGGTCCTCGGTCTCATCTTCCTCATCGCCCTGTAGCTCCGCTGGCTCCTGCTCCTCCTCTCCTGTCAGCTGAGTAGATAAACCACCCATTTCGCTACACATTGTCTGTGCTCCAATGTCTTCTTCCCCCTCTTCCAGTTCAGCCCCCACAGGGCTCATGTGGCCGTGAGATCTAGGCACCACGTCTCCACTCCCCTGACCAGCCACTGTTACCACTATCTGTTCCAGGACATGAAGGACATAACGTCGTTCATCCCGTAGTCCTGGTGACTG